>DF359088.1:58919-72323 GCA_000787875.1 Solanum virginianum
AGGGTGGGTTAAACCAAGCGTTAATCACACTCGATTCCAGGATGTGACAGTCTGCAGCATGACCATTTCTACCAAAAGATGCATTAGAACATGCTCCAAAGATCAATGGCCACCCTGCAATGGAGAAACAAATGATTCAAGCTGTCCATCTTTTCCAAACATATCTAGCTTTTGTTCGCTGAAAACCTTTTCTATTGAGATTGTCTTGTGTCAAGCGAGCAAATGTTAGAGTAACCTAGTTAAAGCAAATAATCTTAGGAGGCAGCTTTGTCTTCCAAATTAATTTCCAGGGAACTATCAACAACTTGGTTGTAAGTCAATCTTCCTGTAGCACTCTTTTCACTGTGAACATGCCTTGCCTTCTCCAATACATAATGTCTCCCATGGTCTCATCAATATTATATCTTTCCACATCGGCTAGCAACTCCATCAGGTGGTTCATCTCTGAATCTTGAACCAGCTTTCTGAATAGGATATTCCAGTTGTTTCCATTTCTGCTTTGTGCTATAGTGGAGCTCTTATCCACAGCAAATCTGAAACGGAGAAAGGAACTTCTCCATGAGGGTGGTGCAATTGAGTCATTTGTCCTTCCAGAATCTAATCTAAGCTCCATTGCCATTTTTGTAATAGATGCATGGGAGACATTGACCCTAGCATGGTAATGATTCCAAGGACCAACTCCATAAGGGGCATCATAACTTTTTGTATTCCAGTAACTCTTTCATCATGCTTGGCCTTAACAACCTCCTTCTACAGGCTTGGTTCACCCGTGTTATACCTCCAAAGCCATTTTATTAGGAGGTTCTTGTTTGTGTGAGGCTAAATCTCGGAGTTCCCAAACCTCCCTTGTATTCAGCCAGTGTAACTATCTCATTTAATTATGTGAAATTTGTGAGTGGTGGTGTTGTTCCCTTCTCAGAGAAAGTCCCTCTTGATTTTGTCTAGCTGCTTTAGAATCTTGCTGGGGATAGGAAGCAAGTCAAGAACACTGTTAATGAGAGTCAGACTTTCACACATAGATAGATGTTCCAATTGCCAGGAAGTTAGTCTCTTTTCAAATTCCTCCTTCAAACCTCACAATTCTTGTACTCAGAACCCAAAGTAGGCCTAAGAAGTAGGAGGAAAAATCCCAGTGTTACAACCCATAGTATTTGCAAGTTCCAAATGTTAGACACATGATTGACAGGGTATATAATATTTTAAGTGCATTGAAATGTAGTCCTGAGAGAGAACTCTCAAACGGAAAGCCGCACCCAAATGATTCCCCAGGATACCTATCACCCCCATATGCAACAGGTAAATTAACTCAATCCACCAATGCTAAGACAGATGAGACGAAATCACAACTGTTTTTGTCTCTACTAAGATTTGAACTTGAGACCTCATAATTCTGAACCACTTAATTGACAACTAGACACACTTGGTCATCGTAAAAAAATTCAATACAATCCTCTAAATCTTGCGCATCACCTCACACCAGTTTAAATTTATATGCTAAGTGCTAGAATACTAATTTCACTTATTAAAAAGGGTACTTGAATAAACGGATTATGACAAGATGACAGCGAATTGGTTCGTGCTTTTGTATAAAGATGCTTAAATGCTATCACGTTTCAATAGTTTAGAATGACAACCTTGGCAGGAACTGTCTGAACTTCAGCCACCTTTTGAGAACTACTTGATATAGATTGGATTGCGGGTCCAGATTTAATTGTCTTCCCAGATTTTTGAGCCCCTTGTGCAGAAACTCCTGTTGCTCCTGATGCTCTTTTAAGAATCTCCTACAAGGTTGATTAAATTGATAACAAAATAATCTGTGATCAATGCATAGAAAAACAAAAACAATGTCAAGATTTTAAAGTCTCTAAAAGGAACCAAGAGGTCGAATGTTAATTCAATTGTACCACCAGTGTCTTTCCTCATTTCATCAAGGGAAATATTGTGAAATATATTCCAAAGGACTGGTACCATCTTACAGACCCAGAGGCATGCCAAAGTTATCTCCATGAAAGAAATCATTGCAGATTATTATTATGCAAATTCTTTATAAAGAAAACAGAAAGATTGCATCTAAACTAAGTAGAGTAATCACCTTCTCATACAGAGCCTTAACTTCTCCATACTGCTTCTTGATCTCTGGGTTCTGTGGTTCCAACCTCAACGCAAATTCAGCATCTGTGCAGCTACAGTTACATTAGACAGGATACCTGAATATAACAGTTCCACATTGCTTACATTTTAGATCAAACTATACCTTCAATTGCTTCTTTCAATTTTCCAAGTTCTTTCCTAGAAGTTGAACGGCGAGAATAAGCTTTAATGTGGCGATCATCCAGATTCAAGGCCTCTGTGCAGTCATTCTCTGCCTCTTGAAACCTAAATATATGCGGAGAAATACAAGGACATAAGATAGCTCCCAATTTTCAAGCCTTACTATACTTTACCTGAAAGATCAACGATGTGCACTACACTTGCCTTTTGATTTTAAGATAAGCCATCGCTCTATTGGCATAAGCTACTGCAGTTGGTGAAAGTGCAATACTTCTAGAATAGCAATCAATGGCTTCATTGAACTTTTTCTGCTTAAAGAACTCATTACCCTAGGAAACAGCATAAAATGCAGATCACCAGCTATAACGACCAAGCATTGCATTTTCAAAAAAGGACAATTAATTTGAAGGATCTAATTGTACCAGCTCTTTCTCTGAATTGGTGTTGATATTGTCCTCTTCTGATATCAGTTCACTTGATAGATGCCTAATTGGATTGTAACTTTTAAAATAATTATATGGACCAGCAGCACTCCCGATCAAGGTAGATTCGCCAACTTGTTGTGTCCCATCAACTTGAGGACTAGTAAGAAGTTCGCTAGTACGGCTCCAGTGTTCTATCTGTGCAAAGTAATCAGTAGAATTGTGAAACGTTTTAGAACTGACAAGTCGACACAGACAAAGATTTACAACAGCAACAGTCCACATGGCTGAAGTATGTGTGATGTAACCTCTTCAACAATCGAGAAAAAAGGTTAGAGGCTTGACAACAATGCATAAACTTATTCTAATCTTAGCCCCATGGCTTAAAGTATAAATGGTTGCAGACAATAAAATCAAAATGGATAACAAATACCACTTTCAAAAAGGATATGAAGTTTTTCATATATAACATTATATATGAGCCGAGGGTATCTTGTAGACTTTACACTGTTGTTTTATTGACTGCTATGCTGTCTTCATGATTTTCTTCCTTAATTACTTGGACTCGATGCAATGTGATGTGCTATCAAATTACAGCACATTTGGTGCCTAAAACGAGGGATTTTGCATGTTCTCAATGCGACTTTTTATGGTTTTTATGTATTTTTGTGTTGTTATTGCAGAAAAGATAGGATGGCATGATTTTGAGAGAGTTGCAGATTTTGCTAAAATACAAGACATACGAGCCTGCCTACAAGTCGTAGCCCAAGCTACGAGCATGAAACAGAGGGCAAAAATACAAGTCGTAGCATGAAACAGAGGGCAAAAATCAGAAATTTCCAAAGTGGAGGTCAGCCCTACAAGGCCACTCTACGAGTCGTAGGTCTCCCAACGACTCGTATAGGTGGGTTAGTAGCAAGAAACAGAGAGCCAAAAATTTGGACCAAGAACTGAAGGCCTTACCTACAAGAGGAGCATACGAGTCGTAGCCCAAGCAACGACTCGTACCAGCAGATCGTAACAGTCAAGTCCAAAATGCCAAGTGTTGACTACGAGACCCCGATTACAACTCGTAGGTCACCCTACGAGTCGTACCTGTGCGACGTACCTGCTACCAGCAGTCTTTTCTATGAAATTTTCAGGGTTAATTTTGTAACTACTATATATACTTTAAGTTAGGGTTTATTTGAGGGGAGTCAAACCAGAGTCGACATTCACAGCTCTTGTAAATATTCTAGGAGCATTTTTAAGGTTTAGAGTAGATTTTTTTTATCTTTCAATTTGAAGACCCGCTGTTGGGGGATTGAAAACCCACATTGTACTCATTTGCCATTAATCCAACTTGTAGTTTTTCAACTTGAAGGTGTTCTTGCTCTTCATTGCTTTGGGTAAACTCTCAACTATGTTATTTATTTGCATTATTGTTGATTAAGCCTTAGCCATGAGTAGCTAAGCACCCACAACTCGGGGTTGTGGGAACCATGAGTAGTTGACTTGAAATAACCTAGACTTTGTGCATTTTTTTTATTAGGGTTTTGCATGTATTGTTTATTTCCCTTCATTTTGATCGTTGTTTGGTGGTGATCAACACCAAACCCTGTCTACTATCATGATCCCGACCAAGGTAGTGACGAATAGGAAAAGGGAAGTAAATGACAGGATTCGATTGATGTGTTCTCGTCTAATCAACCAAACCTGACCAAGGGGAGGTTGACTGGGAGAATGGGTAACGATTAGTTGGCACACCATGGTTGCCGACCACGCCCCATTTAGAGATTTTAGCAATTGATGCTTGAAATGATTGATAGTGGATCTCCATAGTCATGCCCCGTATTCCCCGTGGATCCGACCCTAACCTTCGGCTAGGTTAATTGCTGACAGCGACCGCTTTCTTATTGGAGCGTGAACATCATCACGCTGTGCTGAGGGTCTTTTGGAAACAATTGTTCTACCTTCATGAGGTAGTGGCAAGATCTGGCGCACACTATACCCTTCCCAGACCCCACCCAAGGGGATTTCACCAAGTATGTTGTTGTAGTAACATCACATATGCTTAGTAAGGTTTTTGACACAACATGATGCATTCTTATATGAAATGGAATCACCTGTCGTGCAAAGGGAAAACGATTGGTTGGGGTGAGGGGAAGAGGACTATTCAACAAATTGATTAAGTTTCAAAACAGGCTGCGTGAAGGAATAGTAGAAATAACTGAATCCTGGAGTAAAACCTCTGCAGTCCCAAAAGTAGAATTCAGGGTAGGAACAGTGGGAGAAGCATATGCACATTTGCTGTTAATCTTCGTATGAGTATCTTCAACTTCAATAGCAGTGCCAGGAACATCTCTATTGTTTTCCTGCCATGGAATTTGAATGTTCAAGGCATTATGGATTGGTGAACACCAGTATTGGACTAAATTTCTAAATTGTCACCACCTCATATAATATACTAGTTACCCAATAAATGATATACTATTAGAATCATTTATAGAGATAACTGACATATTGAGATTAATAGCTTGTCAATTTTACATGCTTGTAGTCTTACTGATTCAGATAAAGCAAAAATACACTATAATCCTGAAAATTCTAGGAATCTTCAAATTAGCACATGAACCTCATTTTTAAAACTCAAACTGTTTCTGTTCAATTTAATATGTATCAATATTCTAGTGCCATATCTTAACGCATTAAAAGGGTCATGGAGAGCAAAATGATATTCATAAAGTTTTGGGTCTCATAAGCCTTAGTAGAATGCTTCATGTGTTTTTTTTTTTTTTTTGAGATGAGGTAACTTTGAATTCACAAAAAATTCATCATCCTTTAACTTACATCCCACAGGGTGGTGGGTACACTCTCACAAAGATATACAGAATTACAAGTTTCCTATAAAATTGACTCTCTATGCTTTCCCCTACCAGATCTTGCTTACACCAAAAAAAACAAAACACTTGAGCATTTCATTTTTATCTTTTGAAAACTATCTTTTTGTCCTTCAAAACACCTGGCATTCCTTTCTTTCCATATAGTCCACCATATAGTCTTCTACCAATCTTCAGTTTTACCTCTATTGCCAATTCCTGTCCAGCTTCTAAGGAGCTCCAAGGTTGTCTTTGGCATTACACAACTAACCCCTAGTATACGCGAAAACATGTTCCACAATTCTGAAGCTGTTTTACGGTGAATGAACAAACGATTATTTACTTCTGCTTTCTGCTCACATATAAAGCATCTTGAGCATAACAGCATCCCCCATTTTTGTAATGCCTCATGGGTAAGGCAAGCTTTTCTAAATCTCAGACTCACAGAAATCCCACACCCCCCACCCCACTCCCAATTTATCCAGTGTGACTATCCTATTTTTTTAATTAAGGGAAATTTCTGAGTGCTGTTGTTGTTCCTTCTCAGAGAAAGTCCTCTTAATTTTGTCTAGTTGCTTTAGAACCTTGTTGGGGATAGGGAGCAGGTCAAGCACACTGTTAATGAGAGTCGGACTTCCACACATAGATAGATATTGCAATTGCCAGGAAGCGTGACTCTTTTCAATTTCATCAATGGTACCATTCCAACCCTCACAATTCTTGTATTCCACACCCAAAGGTAAGCCTAAGTAAGTTTTGAGGAAAATTCCCAACGTTACAACCCATAATACTTGCAAGTTCCTCTATGTTAGACACATGGTTGACAGGGAATATAATATTTTAAGCACATTGACATGTAGTCCTGCGAGAGAGCTCTCCAACAGAGTGCGCACCACGACTAATTCCACAGTATACTTGTCCCCCCCACAAGCCACAGGTCCTAGGTAACTCGATCCACCAAAGCTAGGACAAATGGGAAGAAATAGCTAGTGTGTTTGTCTCTGGTAAGGTTTGTGCTTGAGACCTCATGATTTCATAGACCACTAGACAACAAGGCCACACGCGTGGACATCATATAACAATTCATTACAATCCTCTAAATCCATCGCATCACCTCACACCAATTTAACTTTATATGCTAAGTGCTAGAATATCAATTTTGCTTATTAAAAAGAGTACTTGAATAAACAAATTATGACAAGATGACAGTGAATTGGTTCATGCTTTTGCATAAAGATACTTAAATGCTATAATACTTCCCAACAGTTCAGAATGACAACCTTGGCAGGAACTGTCTGAACTTCAGCCATCTTTTGAGAACTACTTGATCCAGATCGGGTTACAGGGCCAGATTTAATCGTCCTTCCAGATTTTTGAGCCCCTTGTGCAGAAGCTCCTGATAATCTTTTAAGAATCTCCTACAAGATTGATTAAATTGATAACTAAATAATCTGCCATCAATCCATAGAAAAACATAAACAATGTCAAGATTTTAAACAGACCCTAAAAGGGACAAAGAGATCTTTCAAGAGGCCCATTAACCAGATTATTATCCATGATAATCCGACATTGAGCAGACATTTTGGCTGGTAAAACGGGAATTACAGCATTTCAATAGATGAATTGCTTGCAGAAAGATAGTATTACTGTTATATCAATTGTATCACCAGTGCCTTTCCTCATTTCATCAAGGGAAATATTGTGCAATATATATCAAAGGACTAGTACCATCTTACAGACCCAGAGGCATCCGAATGTTAATTCAATTGTACCACCAGTGTCTTTCCTCATTTCATCAAGGGAAATATTGTGAAATATATTCCAAAGGACTGGTACCATCTTACAGACCCAGAGGCATGCCAAAGTTATCTCCATGAAAGAAATCATTGCAGATTATTATTATGCAAATTCTTTATAAAGAAAACAGAAAGGTTGCATCTAAACTAAGTAGAGTAATCACCTTCTCATACAGAGCCTTAACTTCTCCATACTGCTTCTTGATCTCTGGGTTCTGTGGTTCCAATCTCAATGCAAATTCAGCATCTGTGCTGCTACAGTTACATTACACAGGATACCTGAATATAACAGTTCCACTTATGCTTACATTTTAGATTAAACTATACCTTCAATTGCTTCTTTCAATTTTCCAAGTTCTTTCCTAGAATTTGCACGGCGAGAATAAGCTTTAATGTAGCGATCATCCAGATTCAAGGCCTCTGTGCAGTCATTCTCTGCCTCTTGAAACCTAAATATATGAGGACAAATACATGGAGGTAAGGTAGCTCCCAAATTTTTAAGCCTTATTATACTTTACCTAAAAGATCAACAAAGTGTAGTAAACTTGCCTTTTGATTCTAAGATAAGCCATTGCTCTATTGGCATAAGCTACTGTAGTTGGTGAAAGTGCAATGCTTCTAGAATAGCAATCAATGGCTTCATTGAACTTTTTTTGCTTAAAGTACTCATTACCCTAGGAAACAGCATAAAACGCAGGTCACCAGCTATAATGACCAAGCTTTACATTTTCAAAAGGACAACTAATTTGAAGGATCGAATTGTACCAGCTCTTTCTCTGAATTGGTGTTGATGTTGTTCTCTTCTGACATCAGTTCACTCGATAGATGCCTAATTGGATTGGGGAACATTTTAGAACAGACAATTCGATGTAACCTCTTCAACAATGGAGGAAATAAAGGTAGCAACTTGACAACAATGCATAAACTTATTATAATCTTAGCCCCATGGCTGAAAAATAGAAATGGCTGCAGACACTAAAATCATTACAGTATCCTCAATTATTCAGTTATTGTCAGAAAACCTAAAAGAACAAACCCTTAGGCGTTTTCACTTAATGGAGGGAATCTGAATGGTTCAGACATTCCGTAAATAAGTGTAGTATTTTCAGTACTCAATTGGTCCGCATAAATCTTAATCATTAAGCAGTCATTTGGTGCGAGTATAAGATAAAATAATTACACGATAAAATATAGGATTATTTTATCTCATGTTTGATTGGAGGTATTAGATAATTGTTGAATTATTTACACATCATTTTTGCCTTAGTGATGGGATAAGTTATCCAATATACATGGTGGAATAACTTATTCCATGATAACTTATCTCAGGATAACATGTTCCCAACCAAATGATTCCTAAGATCTAGAACAGTGTCTAAAATATTCAGAAGTACTCTTGTGTGGATAATATTGACCATCACTCTATCCACATCAACCTCCACCGCCAATAACCACCTATGTCGTCACAATCACCACATTAGTCAACCGCCATTATTGTCGTCTAACATCAACCACTTGTATCATTACCATCACCACCATCGTTAAGCACGTTTGTCAGTTGCTACCATACTTGTCTCTCCTCCATCATTATAATTATATCAATTACCACCACCAGCCCCTTCTATATAGTCATCGCCCTTGCAACCATCAGTAACAAGAAATATGTCTATTACAGTCAATTTCTACTACCAACAAACTCCATCATCACAACCAGTACCGCTACCGACTACCACCATGCATTCTTCTACTATTGTCACAGCCACTTCCACCACTATCACCACTATGGTTAATCTCTACTGTCAGCCACCTCCATCATCATAACTAGCACCGCTGTCAACAACCGCAAACACATCAACCACCACACATTCTTCATCGAAATTATCAATACCACCAACTACTTAACATGAACCAACTTCGCCATTAAAATCAGCAATACCATCACCAATTACTATCATTATGGTAGTCACATAACACCAACCACCTTCACCATCACAACTATCAATACAATCATTACTAACCTTTAAAAATAATTATTACCATCACCATCACCACTACCAACTATCTCTACCATCACGAGCAAGAATAAGTGTTTCATTTTGTTTTATCAAATAATGATTTAATTAATTAAGTTTAATATTTAATTAATTTTTATTATATATTTATTATGTACATATAAATAAATTATGTATATCCAACAACAACAACAACATACCTAGTGTAATCCCACAAGTGGGGTTTGGGGAGGATAGAATGTATGCATACCTTACCACTACCTCATAGAAGTAGAGAGGTTGTTTCCTGGGAACCCTCGTCTCAAAAACCCATTAGCAGAATAAACTAGATATGACCAAAAAAAAGTAAAAGAGAAAGAACAGGAAAAAAACTCGACTAATAACCAAAGCACATGACAATACGTACATACGATACAATTACGCAGAAACAACAAATGTTATAAAACACTACACTCTTCCACCCTACTATACCCTATGACTAGATAACCACCTAAACCTACCAACCAATTAGCCTACTACTCTAATTCTCGACCTCCACTTCTTTCTATCTTGGGTCATGTCCTCAGTGAGATCAAGTTCCTCCATATCATGTCTAATCACCTCCCTCCAGTACTTCTTCGGTCTACCTTTATCCCTCCGTGTAGCTCTTAAAACCAACCTCTTGCACCTCCTAACAGGAGCATCGGTACTCCTTCTCTACACATGTCTAAACCATCGCAGTCTCATTTCCCTCAGCTTATTAGCCACCTGAGCCACCTCTAGCTTTTCCCGAATGGTCTCATTCCTAACCTTGTCACTCCTGGTATGACCACACATCCATCTCAACATCCTCATCTCTGCGACATGCATCTTCTGGACATGTGCATTTTTGATTGGCCAACACTCCACTCCATATAGCAAAGATAGTCTAACCACAACTCTATAAAACTTACCTTTGAGTTTAGGAGGTATCTTCTTATTGCACAAAACTCCAGATACGAGCCTCCATTTAGTCCATGCTGCTCCAATATGATGTGTTATATCATCGTCGATATTGCTACTATTCTTTCTCATCAATCAGTACTATGTCATCTGCAAATAGCATACACCAAGGTACCTCTTCCTGTATAAATCGTGTCAGCTCATCCATCACCAAGGCAAACAAGAAATGACTCAACACAGATCCTTGATAGAGTCTCATCTCAATAGAAAAATACTCTGAGTCTCCTCCCACTGTTCATACCCGAGTTTTGGCTCCATCGTACATATCTTTAATTGCCTTATTATATATCATTGGGACACCTTTTACCTCTAGGCACCTCCATAAGACATCCCTTGGGACTTTTTCATATGCCTTCTCGAGATCAATGAACATCATATGAATGTCTTTCTTTCTTTCCCTATATTTCTCCACTAACCTCCGAACAAGATGAATTGCTTCAGTAGTCGACCGCTCCGGCATGAATCTAAACTGATTCACTGAGATAAATATTACTCTTCGCACCCTCATCTCCACTATTCTCTCCTAGACCTTCATAGTGTGGCTCAACAACTTGATACCCCTGTAATTGTTATAATTTTGAATATCTCCTTTATTCTTGTACAATAGAACCATTGTACTCCTCCTCCATTCATCAGGCATCTTGGTAGTCTTCATAATAGCATAGAACAGTCTAGTCAACCACTCTATGCCATCTCGCTCTCACCTTGTTTGCACAAGTAGTGGCTAATCAAGCCACTCAAGGGGCCAAAGCACCCCATGCTCTGACACCAGATTCTCGGGTGAAAGATTTTAATGGATCCCTCAAAATTCTATAAGTCAAAGGTAGATGAGGACCCTCAAGAGTTCATTAATGAGATCTACAAGATATTGGTTATCATGGGTGTGAGACAGGAAGAATAGGTGGAGTTGGCAGCCTACCAACTCAAAGGGATAGCACAAATATGGTACAACCAATGGAAGGAGGAAAAGGGAGTCAACTAAGTTTTGCTTTTAGAAGAGATCAAGATGGCCTTCCTTAATTGGTTATTCCCCCATGAACTTAGGGGAGCTAAGTTGGTGAAATTTAGGATTTTGAGACAAGGGTCCATGAGTGTGAGGGAGTATGCCCTTAAGTTCAACCAACTTTCAAAGCTTGCTCCTTACTTGTTGTCGACCCAAGGTCGAGAATGAACAAGTTCGTGATGGGGGTGTCCGACTTAGTGAGTGAAGAATGTCAGTCTGCTATGTTGATTAGTGCTATGGACTTGTCCTATTTGATGACCTATGTTGAACAAATGGAAGAGTAGAGATTGAGGAAGAGAAGGGGTCGTGAGTCCAAGAGGGCCCATTTTGAGGGTAAGTTCCAAAAGGGTGGTCGATTCCATAAAGGCTAAGGGTCTTCTCATGCATTTCAAAGGAGGGTTTTCAATGACTTTCCAAGGGCCCAAGGTGTTAGTGTTGTGGTTCCTAATGAGGTGTGTCCTAGGTATGGAATGGTTCATAAGGGCCCATGTTTGAGATATACTAATGCATGCTTTGGTTGTGGGGAGATGGGTCACAAAAAGGTAGATTGCCCTCGAAATCACAATAAGGGCAAGAAAGTTCGTCCACAAGGTGCTAATGTGATTTCTTTGAGAAGAGGTGGCCAATAAGATAGTGCCCCAATGGACAATCCATGTTATACTTTCCATGGGAGACAAGGGGTTGATGAGGTCTCCGATGTTATAATAGGTATATTGAAAATCTTTGACTTTGATGTGTATGTATTGATTGATCCAGGTGCCACTCTTTTTTGTTACCTCCATTGTTGCCAAAAAGTTCCATGTTGACCCCAAGTTGTTGTATGAGTCATATGAGTGTCTACTTTTATTGGTGCATCTAGTGCTGCTAGAAAAGTCTATAAAAGTTATCCTATTTGCAGCTTGCATAAATTATTGCCTTATGATCTTGTTGAGTTAGACATAGTTGATTTTGATATTATTTAATGGGATGGATTGGTTGCATGCATACTATGCATGAGTTTCTTGATGTCTTCCCAAATGACCTTCCCGGTGTTCCTCCCTAAAGAGAAATAGATTTTTGCATACACCTCATCTCCGATACTCAACCCATTTATATTTTCACTTATCGTATGGCTCCGGCAGAGTTGAAGGAGCAATTGAAGGACTTGTTGGAGAAATGATTTATTAAGCCTAGTCATTTACCTTGGGGTGTACCAATGTTGTTTGTGAAAAAGAAGGATGAGTCCCTTAAGATGTGTATTGACTACGGACAACTTAATAGGGTTACCACCAAGAATAGGTATCCTCTTCCAAGGATTGATGATTTGTTTTACCAGTTGTAAGGGGATAGCCATTTCCTAAGATTGATCTTCCGTCCAGGTATCATCAAGTAAAAGTGAGGGAGTGTGATATTCCCAAGACGACCTTCTGGACTAGATATGGGAATTATGACTTTGTTGTGATGTCTTTTAGGTTGACCAATGCACCAGCCATGTTAATGGACCTTATGAATAGGGTCTTCAAACCCTACCTTGATTTTTTTTGTTGTGGTCTTTATCCCTACCTTGATTCCTTTGTTGTGGTCTTCATTGATGATATTTTGATGTATTTCCATGGTAAAAGAAGGTTAAGTTTGTGTGGACCGATGAATGTGAGAGGAGCTTCCAAACGTTGAAGGACAAGCTTGTGTTCGCTCATATATTGTCACTACCGATGGGCTTGAGGGATTTGTGATTTATTGTGATGCTTCTAGAGTTGGTTTGGGTTATGTGCTAATACAAAAATGGTAAGGTGATAGTCTATGCTTCTAGGCAACTCAAAGTTTACTAAAACAACTACCCTACTCATGATCTTGAATTGGCCGCCATAGTATTTGCTTTGAAAATTTGGCGACATTATTTGTATGGGGTGCATGTTGATGTGTTCACTGATCATAAGTGCCTCCAACATATATTCACTCAAAAATATCTCAACTTGAGACAAAGAAGGTGAGCAGAACTTCTTAAGGACTATGATATGAGTGTGCATTACATTCCCGTAAGACAAATATGGTGGCGGATGCCTTGAGTAGGGTGTCTATGTG
>DF359087.1:2672-14623 GCA_000787875.1 Solanum virginianum
TCCCTCCAACTTATAAATTTCAAGAATGTAAGAATTGAACTAATACATATTTACATAGTACTTCAAAGAACCAACATGGATCGAATTCACACTTGGAATTCAAGTGGAGTTTTTTTCAAGATTCGTAATTATTAATGACATGCCGAAATATCAAACGCTTCTGAATATTTCCCAAACCAACTCTTATGTTTTTCAACCAAGCTAGTTGATTTACATAATTAGCATACGGATCAAACTTACATGGTTGCCAACTTCATCACACTTTAGGAATCACAATTCCTCAACCAACAAACTTTGAGTGCATATGAGTTAAGATAGAATGGCTTCCTTAAAAGTTTTAGGAAGGAACAAATATATATACTTAAGCTCAAATGCATACTAGAGGTCTGTGAATGTGTGCTCCACACCAATTGAGAAGGAGGGCCACTCTATTGCGGCTAAGACTGGCTGCCCCAAAAGTCTTCTGCTGAATCGGATGACCTAGCCCTCTTGGGCGGCCCTTTATCATCTGTCCTAAATTAGCTCCAATGACAAACCAATTCAATTTTATTCTTCCGAACGCCCAATGTCTACAATTATCACAATAGCATCAAAGTTAGCCTTCATTACAGACTTTAACTTCTAAGTCTTATTCCAAACATTCTATAGAAATTTTGATAGCATATCCCCTTAAAATTGGCCATCTCGGGGTTCCAACTCGACCCCCTTTAACCAACAACAACAACAACAATCATAGAGTAACAAGAAGCCATTTCAAATTCCAAAACTTCATTAATTCGCTAACGAACCTTACTCCTTACCAAACTGAAAAACAGGACCAGCAATACACTATACACATACTCAACATATTCAAATACTTCTACAAGTTTCAAAAGTCCATTTATAAAATTCAAGCGTCAAACGGAAACTTAAAACGCCAAAGTACAATATTTCACATTTCTTGCCCAAAACTGTAAATCTGGACAACACCCAATTTATATACATAGTTAACACATTAAATCACTTCTGTACACTCCAAGAATCATAACACAACACTCTAACACTCAACAAAAACTCCCAACACTAAAACGCAACATTTCAATACTTCAAGACTCCCATTTCGACCAACCAATCTATGAATGTATTTTCACAAGTTCTCATACTCTCTCCACATTACAAGAATCATTTTCAAGTTAAGTTAAGTCCACATACACAATTTCAAGATAACAATAGCTCATTTACATTTATAGGTCCCATTTCAAACCCAACAACTCACAAGCTCAAAACTCACTTAATCAAAACAACTTTCTTAGTTATTCTAACAATTTAACAACCCCTAAACCATATAAGACTTAACATGCTTGGTCTTGTAAATGTACACATGTACATATAAATATCCATAAATTTCTACACACATACTTAATGAAAATTCCAACTTAAATTCTTCGTTTCTTCAAAATTACACTTAAGTGTAGGATTTCCCAAAAATTACAATATTGGTCCCAAAGTTCGAATTGATTCCAAAACACCAATAAACGGGTTTTGACAACCCTAGACGTAACCGACACAAAGAGACCATTGCTAGTCCCCAAGAGAACTGCTTGGCCTCATCACATTCTTTCATTCATACAATCTACTATCAACGGAAGATGTAAGGAAAATAAATAGGCTTATTATTATCTAATATAGTCTCAACATAAAAATATCATAAAAGGCTAGTAGAATGGAACTAGCTCAACAAGTCTTTACATCAACATTTGACTCTAGTCTATGAAACCTCTATCACTATCAGGTTGTGCCAATGACAGACTTATGGCTACCTCAATAACTCACAATCTTAACAATCAACATTCTACTCTGGTCTGTGAAACCTCTATCACTATCAGGTTGTGCCAATGACAGACTTATGGCTACCTCAATCAAAATAAAGCTAATGAATCTAACTCTAAGGTAATATAAAAATAGATATAAGGGATCCTCTAAGGTAAGGGAGGCTCACCAAATCAGCTAAATGTCTCCAATCCTCAATGGTTTGCCTGTTGACGATCTCTAAATCATGTATTTACATTATGAAATGATACAGTCCTAGAGGGGGAAGTCATTACATGGAATGTACTAGCATATAAAATAGTTGAGTGAAACCAAAACAAGTAGAATAAAGACAATAACAATTAGCTCAATATAGAAATTAGTTAACATGTCAAATGTCTATCTAAAGAAAGAATAGAGAATAGACAAATGACCCATCACAATCTATCAACTTACACCATTACATTAACATCAGAGTACTATCAAGAGAGAATGCTATATGGGAGTTTCTATAACCGACAATCACTCCCTATAAGCCAAAAGTGATATAACGAAGAGATGTCATTGTCATATCCGTCCAGTACCTTGCCGGGGTAAAGGACGAGTCTGTTAGGGATCCCAAAGAAGTCTGTCAAGTCCTCTACAGGACAAAGGAAATATCCACTTTCACGTTTCAATCCTTTCCTATGCTGGTCACGTAGTTAATGATTACGAGTGGGACTTACTCTTGCCCATTTCGGTGCTAATACTCCTCTTAAGACTCAAGAAAGCTCATAGTCTATCAAGGTCAGACTGTTACACAGCCAACTCCCCCTCCCCCTCTCAAGCGGGGTCCTCATCTCATTTATCATTCTATCAACTCAAAGAGTAGAACTATTCTTCAAGGTAAGGTTCAATCCTTGTTTAATCCAAAACACAAATTTTATCTACTCCAGTCATCAATACACTCATCTAGGATGTGAAAACTATTAGTAGGGAATAATTGAATAGACGGATCATCAGAGTTTATTTATGGAGACTTAAGAGACTATCACATTCTATTAATCTATAATCATTCTTACATTCACAATCACCATCTCTGTCAATATTCTCAATAAAAGCTCTAGACTCAATCCCTATGTTTATTCATACAATCTTTAAATAAAATAATAAGTAGGGTTTATGCAATATCTCATGAAACTATTTAATTCAAGAAAACAAGTTTATGATGATCAACATATATAAAAATACATATAATAAATAATTTCTCAAGAAAATAATTATGAATCTTGCATGTGGACTCAAGAACTTTCAATTCACTTCTAAGACCATAGATGGGACACATGGGAAAACAATCTTATGTTTTTAGTTTAGCCTTACATACCTGGGATTGAAGAATCCTCAACTTTCTTCATGAATTTGGCCCTAGACTCGAAACCCTCCTCTCTTCTTCTTCTCCTTCTCTTAGAACGTAGTTTAGACTTAGAAAAAATGGGGTTTTAAAATCCTTTCGTATGTATCTAGGCTTAAATACTCATTTAGGGACTTAAGAATATATTATGAAGGACAAAAATGTCCTTTCAAAAGTTAAAAGCAAAACAAAGGGATTTTGGACACTGGTGTGCATCGCACATCAGTTCATTTAGGGGGATTTTCGTAAAAACCAATTTCGTCAAAAATTGAAAGAAAAAAACCAAGTGTGGTTCTATATCCCAGGCATGTAGTGCTCTGGGTACAGAAACCTCACTGTTTTAGCCCACTTTGAAAAAATTATTTTTTGACCTGATTGCTAAAAAATTAGGTCGAGACCATTTTCTGACTTAATTTTTTCGTGCTGATAGCAAATCCAGTCTCAGAGTTTTCAATGCAACTTTGGAAGATGCATTATGCGCATGATACCTTTTAGTGGAATTTTGGTAAACTTTCATGGGGTATTACAAAGAACCTATGGATTGAATCTAGAACCTTGATTTGAGAATGTTGATTGTGATTGTATTGTGAGCATAATGATAGGTTAATAGATCTTGATGGTTCTAAGAGTCCCTATATTTGAACACTAAAGATTGGTTTAATTGATGGTCCTCTGAATGATTGGTCTAGGCTCCTTCAAAATATATGATTGAGAATTGAGTTGAGTAGATAATTGATAAGTCGAAAGGCCCGATTATGATAGAACTGATGGACGGATAAGAATCCTTATGAGACCAATTTATTTACTTGATTGAGATGGATTGTCTTATTAGCGTTGAGTCTTAGGAGGAGTATCAAGCACCAAAATGAGTAAGATTAAGCCCAACGAACTCATTAACTACGTCACCAAGCATAGCTGAGGATTGAACCATTAAATTGAATGTTACCTCTTGATTGGAAGTACCTGAAATAATAGTGGACTTGATTGACCAGATACATTATGGATTTGATTCGTTATGAATGCTCTTAGCAGGTTGTCAATGGATAGTAGGACCTATGTTGAGGAAAGGAAGAAAGAGTTGGCTAAGAAAGTGCATAGATTGTCCTGATTGGCAGTTCAACTCGAAGAGAATGATGAAGAAGGAGTCAATGTTAAGAAATGGGTGCTTTATCTTTAGTAGCGAAGGTGAAAAAAAAAAGAAGACCAAGATCCTGTTCTACTTCAGTTAAAGTAAGTTGTCCATAAATAAAAGGTGATGATTTTCTCCAAAGGGGCAGATGGTGTGTTGAGATACCAAAACAGATTATATGTATCAAGTGTTGATGGTGTTTGAAATAAAATTATGGCTGAAGCCTATAGAGCTAGATATTCCATTCATCCTAGCTCTACTAAGATGTACCATGACTTGAGGGAACTCTATTGGTGGAGTGGAATGAAGAGGGATATTGCTAAGTTTGTTTCCAAGTGCTTAAATTGTCAACAAGTTAAAGTTGAGCATCAAAGGCCATGTGGATTACCTCAAAACTATAAATTTTGAATAGAAGTATGAGATGATCAATATTGACTTCATTACTAATCTATCGAGGTATCTAATGGAACGTGAGTTGATATGGGTAATTGTGGATAGAGTAACTAAATCAGCTCACTTCTTAGCGGTTAGGATGACCGACATTATAGATGAGTATGTTCAAGTTGTACATCCGTGTGATTGTGAGGTTGTATGGAGTTCCCTTGTCCATCATCTTGGACAAAGGAGCTCAATCCACATCCCAATTTTAGAGATCTTTTCAGAAAAGACTAGGTTCAAATGTGAATCTAAGTACTTCCTTTCACCCAAGACAAACGGTCAAGCTGAATACAATTCAGACATTGGAGAACATATTGAGGGCTTATGTCCTTGACTTTAAGGGTAATCATAGGATGATAACTTACCTTTGATTGAGTTTACATAAGACATATTTACCATGCAAGTTTTCAGATGTCTCCTTATGAAGATTTGTGTGAGAGAAGATGTAGATCACTAATTGGGTAGATTGAGGTAAGAGAAGCCAAGTCGATTGGCCTCGATCTGGTCCATTAGTTGATGGAGAAGGTGAAGGTTATTTAAGAAAGGTTGAAGACTGTATAAAGTTGTTAGAAATCCTATACTGATATGAGAAGGAGAGACTTAGAGTTTGACCTAAATGATTAGGTATACTTGAAAGTGTTACCCATGAAGGGTGTCAAGAGATTTAGGAAAAAAAAAGGTGAAACTAAGTCCTTGCTATATTGGGCCCTATCAGATTGGGAAGAGGATTGAGAAAGTTACTTATCAATTAGAGTTACCTTATGAGCTAGATGCAATGCATCCAATCTTTCATGTCTTGATGTTGAAGCAATGCTTTGAAAATCCTTCATTGTTAGTGCCCATTAATAATATTGAGTGAAGGATAGCTTGTCCTATGAAGAGGTTCCAGTTCAAATCCTTGATCGTTAGGTTCATAAATTCAAAACCAAAAAGATAGCCTTAGTAAAAGTCCTATGGAGAAAAATTCATTGACGAAGCCACGTTGGAAGCTGAGGAAGATATGAAAGCCAAATATGCACATCTATTCGTACCTAATAATGAAAATGTTGAAGGTAGCATCCTTACTCTTGATTTGAATTGATTTGTCTATCTAGGAGTTGATTTATCTATTTTTGAGTCTGAGTAGTGATTGTTTAGATTATTGATCGGTCAATAGTTTGAATGATTCTCGAGAGGAGTCTTGATTGTTATTCATGTCTTGATGTTCATCTTTACTCTTAATTCTAGGATATATGATTCCAAGGGGGTGATAATGTCACAACCGGTAAAATTATCAGAATACCCCTAGATGAGAGACACTCGCATAACGCATCTTCCCAAACTACGTTGGAAAATCTGAGACCAGAAATGCGATCAACATGAAAAATTCTATAGGGCAATGATCTTGGTTGATTTTTAGAGCAACCGTATCGAAAGATAAGTTTTTGATGTAAAAATGTAATTCTAGAGAAGTGCGCGATATGTTCGCATTGTGGACTTATCATGGATTTACACTTGATTGTGATCCCTATATTTTCTACAAAACTTGATCCAAAACGTTTTTGATGAAAAATAAAAAAAATGACAAAGTTCGCAATGCGGACTTGGTACACCGAAAATAAAACCTTCAGTTTATAATGAGGGGAATTCCAAAATTTTCCCAAACCTTTCTAAACTTAAAACACAGTCAAATTAGGTCTTTTTGAGAGTAAAAAGGGTTTTAACACCCATAGAGAATGATGAAGAAGGAGTCAATGTTAAGAAATGGGTGCTTTATCTTTAGTAGCGAAGGTGAAAAAAAAAAGAAGACCAAGATCCTGTTCTACTTCAGTTAAAGTAAGTTGTCCACCACTTCTAACGAGGACTAGGGCTAAGGAGAAGAGAGGAAGAACGAGGGTTCAAGAGAATTAAGGATACATTTTTGCAAAGTTGATTGTCAAACATTATACCAGGTATGTAAGGCTAAACTAAAACACAAAATTTTCCTTCTATGTTCCCCTACTAATGGTGATAGAAAGATTGTGAATGTATTGAGTCTCTATGCACATTTCTTGAATGTTTTCTCTTAAATTATATGCATTCTATGTATTTTCATATGTTGATAATCATCATAAACCTGATTTTACTAAGTAAATACTTTTCATAAGTTACTACATAAACCCTAGATGTTATTTTATAAAAGATTGCATGAAAGAACCTAGGGATTGAGTCCAGAACCTTGATTTGAGAATGTTGATTATGATTGTGATGTAAGCATGATGATAGGCTGACCAAACTTGATGGTCTTAAGAGTTCCTATAATTGAACTCTAACTATTAGTCTAATTGGTGGTCTTCTTAATCATTGGTCTAAGCTCCTTCGAAAGATATGATTGAGAATTGAGTTGAGTAGATGATTGATAAGCCGAAAGGCCCAATTGTGATAAAACTGATGGATTGATGAGAGCCCGTATAAGACTAATTGATTTGCATGATTGAGATGGATTGTCTTATTAGTGTTAAGTCTTGGGAGGAGTATCGAGCACCAAAATGAGTAAGAGTAAGCCCAACTCGAACTCGTTAACTACATCACCAAGCATAGGTGAGGATTAAACCATTAAATCAAATGTTCTCTCTTGATCGGAAGTCCCTGAAATAATAGTGGACTTGATTGATTAGATTGATTATGGATCTGATATGTTCTTTACCTAGAACATACGAAACGACTGTGGCAACATCAGCGGGGTTGTTGTACAATCACTGGCTCATAAGTGAATGCTGCCAGATAAGAAAAACTCCTAATATGCCCTATACTAATAGTACTCTTATTAGATTTGATGGGATTAGATTAGTATTGATTGGACATTGTCTACTCTTTATTCTTACTTTAGATATACATTTGACAGTTCGATTGAGTATTTTCTAAGTTGATGTTATTCAATATTACTCTACCTATATTTATTTCATTCAGCCATTTTACATACTCGTACATTCCATGTACTGACATCCATTTAGATTGGATCATTTCATGATGCATGGAAAGGTACTAAAGATCATCAACAGGCATTCCGTTGAAGATGTATTCCACACATCAACTGATTGGTGAGTCCTCCTTGACTTTGGAGGATGCACATGATTTTTTTCACCTAGCTTTTTTAGAGTTAGACTTTAGATTAGATTTATTTTAATTTGAAGTAGACATGGGTCAGTCATTGGCACCATTGAACAGTTGATAGAGGCTTCATAAATTAGAGTTTGATTCATCATGAATTGAATATTTATTTTGGCTAGTTCCTTTCTTACTAGTCTTGTTGAGTTGATTTGATCATTTACTTATTGAGATTGTCTGCCCATTTACTATCTTTAGTCTTCCTCCAATATATCGAATATGGATTAAATAAATGTGATGAGGTCAAGTGGTTCACTTGGGGACTAGGAATAGTCTCTGAGTACTGGCCATATCTAGGATACCCTCCGAGGGCATGACATTCTTGGACTCAAGACACGAGTTTCTTTATAAAACTTCGACGGGACACACTTAAGTACTTATGCAAAATTGAAAGTGTAATATAATTGGCATAGGTGATCAAATTACATACAATAGTAGTTGGTCCAATCCCACCTAATGCAAACTACTTACAAGCTGGAGGCTAATCTTATTTAGTGTTGAAAGAGCATTTTCGATGTTAATTCTTGCACCGGGTGTAACAAAACTTAGAATTTTGATGATGAAAGATCATTTTCGATGCCAATTCTACCTATGGGAATTTAGAAAACTTTTTGAGAAAAAAAAAGGTTCAACAAAGTTTTTCCTTCATTTATCATATATCAAAACCATACACATATATAGCTATATAAGTTTTTCAAAAAGTAAGTAAAATACTATACCTATCCAACTACTATTGTACTTTCTTACAAAACTTATTCCATAAAATTAGGACTACCATTCCTTTCAAATTAAGGAAAATATTCAAAACAGAACTATTAAACTAAAGATTATCTAGAAAAATCCCATTTTCTAACACTCCTCCTTGAGATGTTTCTTCAATACTCCCTGTTTAGCCCTTAAGAACTTCAAAATTTTCTTTTAGAAGAGCCTTGGTCATAATGTTCGCAATCAACTGATTTGAGCTCTAATGAACAAGCTTAACTTCACCATCTTTCTTTGCTTGCCTGATAGTGTGAAACTTCATATTTTTATGCTTACTATGACCATGTTGTACTAGATGTTTGGCCATAGATATTGATGACTTGTTGTCAACCTTAACGACAGCAACTTCAATGTCATTTTGCTCAAAATCATGTAGAATTTTTCTCAATCATAGAGCCTGATTAGTAACACCACAAACAATAATGTATTTTTCTTCTGCAGAAGATTGAGCTACCACCTCTTCTTTCTTTGACTTCCGTGAAAACATGCCTAAACCAAGTGTAAAAGCATATCTACAAGTTCTTTTCATATCATCAATGCTTCCTGCCAAATCATTATCTAAATAGCTAATTAATATCCCTTGCTCTTTCTTTCTAAACTGGATACCCTAATCAATAGTTCCTTTTATATACTTGATGTTTGTTTAGCAACACCAAGATGAAATTGACTTGGAGCTTCCATAAAACTTGACAAAAGACTTTCCGCAAACATAAGATCAGGTCTTGATGCTGTCAAATACAATAAACTGCCTATCATACTTCTATAAAATATAGAATTAGTCATATCACCTTCGTCAAAATTCAAAATCTTTTCATTATGAACCAGTGGGGTTTATATAGGTGTCACGACCCAATCCTAGGGCCTAGATGTGATACGGTGAGTGGGAACCGAAAGGGACCCCAAACAAGCCTCTTAGCATATCGTTCACACATCCTTGGTCGCGGAAACAATTAAACAACAACAAGAAAGAGTATAAGTAGGATGAAGGGACTACGGGAAATCTTTAATAGCATAAAGCATAGAAGAGTCAAAGTTCAAGCATAATTAGATCACTTATCCAACAACACCTCTAACATAGATTGGGCGGGGGCAAAGACAACTTTTCGGGCTCACCCTTTTAGTATCAAAGTTCAACATTAAGAGATAATAAAAGAAAGAAAGCATAACTAGTGTCCCCGAATTTAAGGGCTCACCACAATCTTAACTTCAAGATGTCAAACTAGCCACGAGGAGGATGATCATAAGGGGCTCCGGTTCTTACATGGTAACATCATATAGGCAACGCAAATCGTACTAGCCATGTGGAAGATGAGGATAATCGTACGAAGCTCTGGTTCCTACATGATAACAACATATAGGTATAGAGTATGTGTTAGTACATTTGAATGTACTAAGTATGTAGGATGTAATGCAACAAAAGATAGGCAACATAATCAAAAAGCATATACATAAGCAATGGGTAAGTATAATAGCAATGTGTAGGAAGAGACCATCATCATAGACCAAGCAACTAATACATGGAAACCAAGGCATATCACCCCCTTGGAAGGTGATTGAGTTATCTACCCCTCAGTTGGTAGTACGGGCATAGCACCCACTCCCCCGACAATATGGCCAAGGTATATACCCCTCAATATGGTAGTACAGGCATAACACCCCCCGACAAAGTGGCCAAGGTATTTACCCCTCAACAAGGTAGTATGGGCATAGCACCCCTCAACAAGGTGGCCAAGGTATATATCCCTCAGCGTGGTAGTACAGGCATAGCACGCCCCAACAAGGTGGCCAAGGTATATACCCCTCAACATGGTCGTACGGGCATAGCATCCCCCGACAAGGTGTGGTCAACTTGCAACACTAGAGATATTTTTCATGAAATCAACACATACATACATTCCTTTCATCATCATAAAGTCACTCAACTCATAAGTCATGCAATAGATCATCATTAACTTAAAGATCCATAATTAGATATTTTATCAAACATTTTGCGGGTGTGTAATGCTAGTTCAAGACCATGCAGTGCGTGAAATCATATGACAAAACTTCATATAAATCCACCCACCAATACTTGGTAATACCCTTATGCAACACATTGAAACCCCTCAACAAATTTCATAATAGATCATAGACTCATAACTCAAAATATGCTTAAACAGTCATAAATTATGAAACCCCAACATAGCTTATAATCAAGTTCATAATGAGTAATACCCATAAGTAAATCAACTCAGAAACATACAATTTTCATAGAAAGGAATGTTGGGCACCATGGGTGGAAGGACCCAATGGTTGAAACCCACATACCTCAACTTTGGAGATTTCCTTGATGAAGATTTGAATGAGAACTTGAAACATGAATAAAGATCTTGAGATCCGAAGTTGAGTTTGGGACACTAGAATTTAGATAAAATATTTGGCTAAGTGTTAGAGAGGTTTTTGGGGAATATCTTGAATGATATGGGGTTGAAAAATAACTAAGTATATGTATCTATGCATAGGAAAGCTTAGGCCCAAGGTCTCAAAGCCTGGACTGAACAAGAAAACTTGCACAAAAATAATACTGGTCCGAGCCCTGGCCGCGTCATGCCAGGGGCGCGAATCATCACTATTTTTCGTCAACTTTGAAAAATTAAATTTTGCTACAGTTGCTCTAAAATTAGGGTTATACCTATTTCCCACTCAATGTTACCCCCTGATCATGAATATGAAGTCAGATTTTTGATATCACGCATAAATTTTTAGATATATAGAAATTACGATTATGGGCATTTTCGAGGCACATTTTCGAGCACTTTTTTTTGGCATTTTATTTTCTCCTCCTTGGGAACATTCATCCTCGAATGTCAAAGAAACATATATGAGGGAAATAATCAAGATGAGTTCAGCCAACATATGAATACAATAAATACATTAAAACATCATTTCAAAATCACAACATTAAGTGTTAAAATCACCAAAAACATGTCAACATAAACTTGAATGCATGCAAATGACATAAGGGCTGAAACTTAAGATTTGAAATCATATAGGGGACTTAAATTAGTACCTTAGGCTTGAGTAGAATGGAATATATAGGGATATCACTTTTTTATGTCCGCCTCGGCTTCCCCTGTGGCACTTTCAACTTGTTGGTTTCTCTAGAGGACCTTAACGAAAGTTACATCCTTGTTCCTCAACCTCTTCACTTGTCTATCCAGAATTTCTATCGGGACCTCTTCATATGTCAGATTGTCTTCAACAACACCTATAATATCAGGAGGCACAATAGCACTTGGGTCACCCACACACTTCCTCAACATAGACACATGGAAGATC
>DF359087.1:32233-53370 GCA_000787875.1 Solanum virginianum
GAAAAAAATAGTGTATATCTCGATCTTATCATTACCTTATGCGAATAGAGAAAAAACTCTCTACTCAAGTCGAACATATGAAAAGAAAATATCGTACCAAAAAATTCCTATTAAAAATAATAAAGAAAATAACATTAGTAAAAATATATATATAATATTTGTTAGTAAATCAAAACTTTTATTTCGAAAGCATTTATTTATAATTTAGACAAATACTCTCTTAGTTTTTTTTTTAGATTTCATATTGCACTTTCCGAGAATCAATTTAACTAATTTTTAAAATTTGAATTAAATTATATTAGTTTAATATTTCAAAATAAGAATTTAGATATTTAAATTACTCTATAAAAATATATTATAAATTGTATTAATATTTTTATATCAATATAATAAAAAATAATTAAAATCTCGTATAAAATAAAAAATTGTGACCTTTCTCTTCTTTTCTTCCGCAGTCTACAGTAAGCTTTAACCTTGAAACAAGAATCACCATAGCCATGGCCATGGCTTCTCTTTTTCATAAATCTTCGAAAACCCATTTCTATTTTTCTTTGACAAATCTCACTAGAAGAAGCTTTAGCTCAGTCTTAACAAGTTTCAGTTCAAGAACTTTCACACCCCCATTTCAAGGTAAAAAAAACCTCCATTATAATATGTATTTTTAGTTATAAAGTTGGCATTTTTAATTCCCTTTAACAGTTTTTGTTTTGTTTTGATCAAGGTTGTGGTGTTTATGTAAATGTTAATGTTTCTTGTATTTGCAGAGTTGGAATATGAGGTTTCTAATGTTGATTATATCAATCTTTGTAGGACAGGGGTATTTTAGGTAGATGTTGTTTTGTTATTAAGCTGTTGTGTCATGGGTTCGAGGCTTAAAAATAGTTTCTGTGATGAAGAAGGGTGCCAGGGAGTGGTCTAGTGGTCAATGAACTAAGCTGAGATTTTGAGAAATGGGCAGCATAAAAATAGTTTCTTTGATGAAGAAGGCTGCCACCTGGAGCGTGGTCTAGTGGTCAATGAAGTAAGCTGAGATTTGAGAAATGGGCAGCATAAAAATAGTTTATTTGATGAAGAAGGCTGCGTAGTAGCGACACTTAGTGTGGGGTCTAGCGGTTAATGAAGTGTATGGAGAACTGTGAGGTCGTAGCAGGTGACACTTAGGGTGGGGTCTAGTCGTCAATGAAGTAGAACTGTGAGGTCGTAGCAGTAACACTTATGGTGGGGCCTAGTGGTCAATGAAGTATATTGAGAACTGTGAGGTCGTACACTTAGGGTGGGGTCTAATGGCCAATGAAGTATATTAAGAACCGTGAGGTCTCCCGTTCAAATTGCCGGTGGTGGCAAAAGTTATAACTGTCTAGCATAGAAATTGTTTTGTAAGAGTTAGGACCAATATATGTGAAACAAGTCTCTGCACAGCTGCTTTTTGCATATAACAGTACACAGTAAATGCCAACTCGAATCGATTGAAAAAAAACATGAAGCCATCTTCTTGACATTATGTAGACAATTTCAAGAAGTTTTATAAAGAACAGCTTCAGGATTGCTTAAGTTCCTCTTATCTTTGTAGTGAGGGCAGTTACTACTCCTACTGAAGCTTTGGTTGGATTCGACCTGATGGTTAGTGGGACAAAACGGAAGTTTTTCATGTTGGGAGGGAAAGGAGGTGTTGGGAAGACTACCTGTGCTGCTTCTCTAGCAGTAAGATTTGCAAACCACGGTCATCCGACTCTTGTTGTTTCAACTGATCCTGCTCACTCTCTGAGTGATTCATTTGATCAGGTACCTACCGTATACTTCTCTTAAATTCTGTCAAAAGAGAAATTGACTTATATAATGTTCTGTGTTTTACATTTTTATCCCTACATGTTGTTTCAGTATCTTATTATCTTCTTGCTGTTTGTATTTATTGCTATGCCTCTTTTTTCACTGTTTCCTCATCCGAGGATTCTTTAGTAAACAACATCTCTACCTTCTTAGGGATAAGGTTTGTGGACATTCTACCCTCTCCATACTCCACTTGTGGGAACAGACTAGGTTTGTTGTCGCTGTAATGCTTTGTGCTGTCTGTAGGATTTGACTGGAGGGGCTCTTGTACCGGTTCAAGGAGTGGATTCTCCATTATATGCACTAGAGGTATCTTGTTTATATTATTTCATTGTTGGTACCGAAGTAAAGTATCTACTTGTTTCAGGCGAATAATCATATAATAAACTGATATTCAAATAGATAAACCCTGAGAAAACAAGGGAAGAGTTCCGTGCAACGAGCCAACTACATGGTGGCAGTGGTGTGAAGAATTTTATGGACAGCATGGGCCTCGGAATGCTTGGTGAACAGGTGACAACACAAGAAAAATGTTTCGTAGTTCTTTTCTTTTTCCAATCAAATTCCTCTCTTTCTATGGCGTTAACTATGCATACCTAGTCCGGGTATTTCCTTGTCTCCTACTACACAAATAACCAATTAGCTCTGTCTGATGTCCTGTTATCAAAAGCAGAAAAGCTCTAAGGTCCATCAGGGCTTTAAGCACAAAGTGCAAATAAAATGTGGAATTTAATGTAAAAGGCTACAAAGAGAGAAAAATACAAAGATATGAATGAAGAGATTGACTTTTTCTTAACGATATAGTGAAATATCAATTGTTTAGCATCGCTTCTTCAGAAGAGGCTCATTGGGAGGGAAAAGTATGTCTTAGAACCTTGATGACAACGCTGTGGTGCACATTAAGCGAGGCAAAGTGCTCAACGTATTTTGAGCCTAATTTTGATTCAGTTAGTAAAACCTCTAAACTTTGTATGACATGCTAAATTCAGGTTGAAGTTCATTTCTTTACTGCAGCTGCTGATTAAAAGAAGTTCTGATTCTGGTAATCTGTGAATTATGATATTTGAACAATTCCTTGTTTTAATGACCCTTGATAGGAGGATGTGGAGGTTGAGGATTAGGATAGAATGTCAGTAGGTAGCCGAGTCCTTTACTTTCTCGTTCCTCGAATATTAGTGTAAGTCTGGTATTTTTTATTCTTAGATTTCCATATCTATTGGTTGATTCTTTAGCCTTGATTATTATGTTTTCTTCTTGTTGTCCCTGCTTCTTGTTACTATCGTCTTTTTCATATATTTTAAGCCGAGGGTCTATTAGAAACAACCTCTCTACCTTTTTAAGGTAGAGGTAAGGTTTATGTACACTCTACCCTCCCTAGACCCCATTTATGGATCACACTGGGTATGTTGCTATTTGAAACATTCCTTGTTCACTTATTGTACTTGACTCTGCTGTTCTTAACTTGTGATAGCTGGGAGAACTAAAACTTGGAGAGCTGTTGGACACTCCTCCACCTGGTCTAGACGAGGCTATAGCAATTTCAAAGGCATGTATAAATGAGTGTTCAATACTGTTCTTCAGTTAGACAGTTATCAGTACTGCACACATAAACAATTGTCCTTATTATTACCTTATTCAGTCTCTTTGACTGTAGAATCATTCTGCAGGTCATGCAATTTCTTGAATCAACAGAATATAGTACCTTTTCTCGCATAGTTTTTGATACAGCTTCCAGCTTCGAGGGTCTTCTTGAGTCATCTAACTAAACTATGTGAGTTTCTTCTCTTGTATTGCAGGGGCATACACTTAGACTATTATCACTCCCAGACTTCTTGGATGCATCAATAGGCAAGATGATGAAGGTAAACAGTGGTATCAAAAGAAAAAGCGCAAAAAGGCTTTAAGGTTTGTTGGGGCTTTAAGTGCAAATGAAGCGTGAGATTTAATTAAAAAGGGTGCAAAAGGAGAACCCTCAAGCCCATATGTCTTTCTTTTCCTCTTAAGCAGCACTTATTGCAGTGGTTTTAGCATGTTTAAATCTAGGACTGTGTGACCATGTGTTTATATTTTAAAGTCGTCTATCACTTACTTCAGCTTTATAGTTACTTTTTTCATGTGTCGCAGCTTAAAAAGAAAATATCATCAGCTACTTCAGCTTTAAAATCCATGTTCAACAAAGAGGAGCCGCAACAAGATGATGCTGTAAGCATTGAAGTTGCAATACTAGTTTTCTTGCTGTGCTATTGCTTAGCACTGAACAATGTCTTCACTGTCTTATTAATGACATACTTTACCTGATCATAAAAAAAAGTTTACGTCCTTCACTGCAGAGTGACAAGCTAGAGATATTAAGGGAGAGGATGGCAAAAGTTCGGGATCTGTTCCGTGATTCAGAAACTACAGAGTTTATCATTGTGACAATCCCCACTGTAATGCACAAATTCTGATTCCTATTATATTCTAACAACGCTGGAGCATAAGCGTGCGACACATAGCTTCTTATTCTTTGATGTATTATTTAATATTCACATAGCTTCTTATTCTTTCGGAAACGACCTCTCTGCCTCACAAAGACATTTTCTTGAAATATCTCCATATGCTACTTATGCTCAACTAAGCAAGTATTAATTGACCAAAACGTTAGCTTGTTGCTGTTCTTTGCTGTGCTTGCGAGTTCTTCTTGAGGGCTTGTTGAGTGACCTCTTTGTGACAAATACATCCTCTATAGGTGATGGCGGTCAATGAGTCTTCACGGCTTTGTGCATCCTTGAAGAAGGAAACTGTTCCAGTGAGAAGGCTTATTGTAAACCAAGTCCTACCTCCATCTACATCAGAATGCAAGTTCTGTGTGATGAGAAGAAAGGTAAGAATTGACTCTTCAAGTCAGCCTACGGAAAAATATTCTGATTCATCTTGTTTCTTGAATTATGTGAGTTGATTATTCTTGTCCAAGTTGTTCTCACTTTTTAAGTTAAATCCTTTGTATTTATACTGCTAAAGAAGTAGTATGTTTCCCCAAAAATGAAGTAGAAAGAAACATAAGCTTGATGAAAGAATATCTAGCGCACAACGACAATACATACCCAGTTTAATCCCACAAGTGGGTCCTGGGGAGAATAGTGTGTACGCTGACCATACCCCTACCTTGGAGCAATAAAGGAGAAGCATAGTAAAGCATTTTCGGGAAGAAAAAAAGTTTTAAAAGCAGAGAGAAGAAGCCCTGGTAAAATACTATAAAGGCGTTCTTAGAGGAACAGTAACTACAACAAAATAGGACAATAATCGTAGTACAAGAAACAATAAACAGGAACAGAAATAGGACAAATTGATCAATGCCTAGTTCTAGGTTGGCCTTGGACTACTGTTATCTTCTGTTAGACATTCATATTCTAATCTTGTTCACTTGCTTATGTGCATATTCAAGACCTTAAACTTTTAACTTAATTAACCTTTTTATCCAAACAGTGATGAAAACTGAATTATCCGTGAAATCTGTCTGACTTCCCTGATCTTTACTTGCATAGTTTTGCTGATATCTCTGTTGTTTTACATGTTGCAGGATCAAATGCGTGCTCTTGATATGATCATGAAAGATCCTGAGTTAGCAAGTTTAAAGATAATCCAAGCACCATTGGTTGATGTGGAGATTAGGGGCGTCGCTGGATTAAAATTCATGGGGGATATGCTTTGGAAATAAAATTGTCAAAAACAATCATGTAGCAGTGGGTTTGTGATTGCTCTGTGCTGAATGGTTTAGCCTTCTACCTTTACCATTATCAAACTAGATGTTATTGTTGGAGTTGAGAGAAACCTACTCAGATCTAGTTGATTCTCTTTGGCCTGCCGGCTTGCATTTCCTGCTGAGAACCCGGTCCCATGACCTCAGATTTTAGAGAACTTGTAGGACTTGTAGCTCAGCATCCTTCCAGCTTCGAGGGTCTTCTTGAGTCATCTAACTAAACTATGTGAGTTTCTTCTCTTGTATTTGTAAGACATGATTTGTCTTTTGTGACTACGACAAGAGAAAGGATGGTGCGAGATCCTTAGACGAGATGAGGAAGGTACAAAACAAATCGGGTCTTACATAGGCTATATAATTTTATCATGCAAACTTGTACGAATATGAAAAGAACTCATTGTCAAATTTCTTTTTGTTTGCTGAGCTTATTAAAGATCCTTTTTTCTCTCTTTAATTTTACTCTCTAATCTCTGTTGACCACACAGCCTCTCATTGCCAAATGAACATGATGAGAAGGATGCAGGCCTCATACCAGCATTATTTTTCCTCTTTCCTTGTCCAAAAAACCTGAGATAACTTACCCCTTTGGGTGCTCAAATGATTCGGCATGGAACTTAGGTCTCAAGTTCGAATTCCTTTGCCTGCCACAACAAGGATGACCTTTTGGGTTGAGCTCATCACGTGGGGCTTTCTAGTATGGTGTACCTTGCCCCTGTGGTTTGTAAGTTATTGTACAGGAGTGCACAACCCAAAGGATAGCGAATGCAGGCTGCCTTGTGATAGAAAAATCATGAGATGACTTTACCAATCAAAAAAAAAAAGGAGGAGAAGAAAGGATAGCGAATGCAGGCTGCCTTGTGATAGAAAAATCATGAGATGACTTTACCAATCAAAAAAAAAAAAGGAGGAGAAGAAAGAATTTTGTGAAAAAAAAAATGTACTGTCTACTCAAAACTGAATTTATATTGTCAACAAGTTGGCATTATCACATTTTGCACAACCATTTACATAATTTGACATTAATATCCTGATCTTTATCAACTTTTGGGTATAACCTCCGATGTCTGAAGTGTACTCAGTCATATCCTTGTCAACTTCATGAAGATGAGACGGACATTCTCGGTTATTTCCATTGAGGTTCAAGGCAACAACCATGAGACTGAAGGAAGCAGGTAGCCTCAACTCCAAAGAGAAAATACTATTAACACATTTTACACTTTTACCTAAAGAAGAAAGGATCATTTAACCTGTTTAATTGACTCCTGCTGCTATATACCATCTGTTTCAAGTAACTTACATTTTTGGCAAGAATCATGTCAAGGTTATGTACAAATATCTTCACAAGAGACTCAACTTTTCGAGGCTTCTCAATATTTTTGTCATGGTTTTGAGTCTGTAAACTGGTAGTCTTTCTTGTATACCGAGTAATGGAGCAAGACAGCAACACACAAGACTTATTTTTTCTGGATTGTTATCAATAAGAGAAATGCTATGCAGCGACTGATAACACCAAGAAGGATGAGTTTTAGTAAGCAAGGATACCAATGATCAAGTGCATAGCCCTTCTTCTTTAGTAAACCACATCTTGTGATCAGCCACACCCCAGAGTACCTAAAGACCAGGAAAATGAAAATCAAGAGAAACAAAAAGAACTAAAATTTACCCTGGAATGAATGGATCAACATATGACTTCTTAAATCCCAAAATATGAAGTGCATTTGATATTCAACAACTGATGGCTAATTATTAGGCAGAAGGCTATAGTAGGTAGCTTCACATTTTGCTTTTCCTTTTCAGTAGTATTAGTATTATTTTTTCTTTTATTTCTGTTTTCACATTTCTAGTTTTCTATTATTATTGTTGTCTTGTGTGATTTGGTTTTCTTACTATCCTGTTGTTCTTACTGCCTATATCTCCATTTCCTTGAGCCGAGGGTCTATTCGAAACAACCTCTCTAAGACTCTAACTGTACAAGATAGGGATAAGATGTCATACGCTCTACCCTCCTTAGGCATCACTTGTGGTATTATACTTGATATGCTGTTCTAATTTCAGAACGTATTTGTTACCAAGGTTAACCGTAATGCAAGAAGAGTTTAGACAAAATGGAGAGGGATTCACCAGACCTTTTAGCATTTGCAATTATAAATGCTTCCAAGGCCCACTTTGAATAGATATAATCTCCTAATGTCCCCGTGAATGAACTGCCTCCGTCTTTGCTTGCTATGAGGGTCAAAACAACTGGTAGCAACACCGACCACTGAAAAACAGATAGTTTGTCAGTAGAGAATCATGGCAATAGAGGATAACTGTTGGAGTTGATAAGTATTGCATGATCAAAGTTCCGATTACGCACCAGTTGAGCTTGACCAGGTTCAAAGTAGATGGCAAGTCCATAAGCTATTCCAGTAACACAATATACAAGACAAAGCAAGACGATATAATTATCCAAAATCGAAGATCTTGGATTGTTGAAGAAGTAGAACATTGACAGATAAACTGCAGGCTTTATAATAGTATTGATATGGTCAATTGTATCCTTAGCCATAAAGTATGCCAAACAGCTCATTCCAGATGCACTTTCTCTCCAGTAGTGTAATTTATCTAGAGAAAATGATCTCAAAGCCGCAATCTTGGTGAGAAGAGCTGGAAAACATTTTGGAAGATAAGAACTAAGGTAAAGTAAAAAAAAGCTAATGAAGATTGTCGGTAACAATTTTTTCATATAGGTTCAGAAAACCATCAAAAAATAACATACCAAAATACATATTTTCTGACATATCCACAGTTTTCTATAAAATAGATGTCATTCTCTCAAGGTAACCATGCTTGCCAAATCCATATTTCTTTTTCTTGGTCTAAACTCACAACTTGGAAGAGAATTTCTGGGCTGTGTGAAAAATGCTGTAATATCTCTACTTTAACTTAACAACTGCAATTAGTTTCATTATTTTTACTTGACACTAATTTTTCAGTTCATGCCAGAAAGTTTTACATGATCACATGCACAGTACGCTAACCTCAGATCTGCACAACTCATCATCGTTACAAACATTGACAAATTGTTAGCATTAAGAAATGAACAAATTGCAAGTGATAACATAGAGATGAACTTCATGATATAAAAATCATGATCTCATTTTAGCATGTCTCTGGAATGAAGTTCAAAATCTAACTTTAAAATTGACAACCTTTTCTCCTAAATTTGCAAAAAAAATAATCAACTGTCTTTAAGTCATCATTCTCTTAATGAAGATTAAAAACTGAAGTATAAACACTATCTGACATTTTGAACTTACGAACTGCAATGACGGTGTAAAGGTACCCCATGAGTCCAAAGGATTCATCACTCACTTCTGCAAGTGTTCCCAAACAGAGTCCAGCAAGTAATAGAATAAGAAAATCAACTGCTTGTATCCTAGCTTCACGGAATCGCTGCTTGCCGACTCTGACAATATGAAGTATCATAGATGACAACCATCAAAACAAATGCAAACTCAAAAACATTTCTAAATCAAATAAAAGAACTGAGCACACATTTTTCCTCATGAACTATCACATGAATACTTCCCCCTAAATGTCCATAGAATCCTCTTAGTAGGTCATGCTACGTAGTTGCTTTATTGTTCTCCTACTTGGTTCTAATAAAATATTACTACCATCTATCATCTAACTATATAAAAGAAAAAGTACGGCAGAGATATTTCAAACATTTGGATATAGGACTGCAGGCACAAAATAAACACACACATCTTGAACAATAATTAGAAGGTATAAAACTGAAAGTAGAGAAACTTATATATACACATGCATCTCGAACAATAATAAAAAAGGTATAAGACTGAAAAGCAGAGGAAATTATATATACACATGCATCTTGAACAACAATTAGAGGGTATACAAGGAGAGGAATTTATTATTACCTTCCAAGGAAATACTTATATTGAAGCAATACACCAGGGGTTTTCCGATTGGACAAGTCTTTCCATGCCAAAAAGTTGAATCGCATGCGGTCCTTCTTCTGTTCAATATTGGATTTGACATCTGCCCACGGGTCTAGAGATTGCTCGGAGGTAACAGTTGCGGGACTTGCTCCATCAGCTGAATTTTCTCCAACCGAAGATGCTCTTGATCCAGAAGAATCTACCATGTCTGGTGGTATGGAGTAACCATTATGAAGCATCCATCTAAGGGGAAGATCTTTATAGCTCAATCCCGTGTTTGGGAGTTTATAAATTCCTTCTAAAATATCAATGAAATGATCAGGAGGATTAACACGATCAGGTACAGCTATTCCAAGACCTGCAAAGTACTCTTCAACTGTCTTTACTGGTCCATGATATACTGTCAGGCCACCTTTGGCTAAAAGTATCAAATCATCAAACATTCTGAACAAAGCATAGCTGCAAAAGGAAGTGATTATTAAGATAGGGCATCAATTGTTAAAGACTCGGTTGGTTATTTTAGAAAAGATAATTTTCCTCAAGATATTAGATAGAAACAAAATGAGACTTTGTCAATATCTCAATGTGGAAGACTCTGGTGGTGCATGTGTATGATAGGGTCCCCCATAAGCGCCAAAGATCGGTGATGTTGTCATGATAAGTGTGGGAAGTCGATAGTGTACTCGATGATTGAAGGACCTATCGACTTGCATTAACTTCCCGTGGCTAGTAGGGGGAACTTTAATGTAATTGCGGATCCATTAGGAAAAACTTGGGGGTCGGCCTCCTGACTTCAATGCCTTTATTGAAGTGATGAGCTTTGAAGATATGATTTAGTAAATGCGCTTGTTGCATTCAATTGATTGGAGGTAGTAACATTAATATAGCTATAATTGCCCATTAATTCTCATCTTGTACCTTGCTTTCTATCCTTTATCTTTGTTTCTTGATCTTAGAATTTCCACATTCCGATATTGCATCAATTATGCTGGAGGAAAAACTACTTAAATTTATATGGTTATAATTCCACATGTTTAATGATTGCCATATGTTCAATGAGTACGAGGATAAACAAAAAGATATTGCAATAGATAAAAGTAAATATGATAACCACCAGGAATGCTGTTGGAAGAAGATAAATAGAGTAAGACTAAAATGACTTGGAGGCTATTATTTGTAACATCACCTTGGTTGGTGCACCACCATGCACACATTCACTCCTTCAAGTGCTTCACGACGAGTTGCTCTAAGCAACAACTGAGAAGAAGAGCTATCCAAACCAGAAGTGGGTTCATCTAAGATTAACAAAGAAGGTTCCATAACCATTTCCAGCCCAACATTGACTCTCTTCCTCTGACCCCCAGAGATGCCTCGCTTCTCCACTGTCCCCACAAGAGAATCTCTCACAGGTTGCAATCCCAGGGACTCTATGACTCTTTCAACAACCAAAACCTTTTCAGGTTTAGGCAAATCAGCAGCCAATCTGGAAGAGTGATTCAGCAAAGAAGAGTAGACTAGCATCAGATGAATATGGTATCAAAAACAGAAAGCTAACAAGTGAAAGCAGTAGCAAAAGTCAAACTAACTTCCTTTTGGATAATACAAGCTGGTCATATCACTACCTAGTTTGACAACAATAGATGGCACAGAGATTTCAGGCCCTCACATGAATGCTTTGAAAAATCCATTGACAAGTACAAGACAGTGGTTTCTGACAATAAGGGTAGGCATATATCACTCCGCAATAAGAAGGATAAGAAATGCATGACTTTCCAAGGAACAAACTACTGGAACCTATCACCACCAAAATGTAGACTGATGATTGAATCCATGAAACATATGAAGCAAACGAATGCCATTCTGGTATTAACAGTTTTTAAAAAAAAAAAAAAGAATGCTATGCAAATAAGATATATATATGAATGCGTAGATCCGTACTAACAGAACTACAATAGCATACCTGCACCGAGCACTAAACCAAAGATTCTCCTCCACAGTTAAATTTCCGTGTACAATGTCGTCTTGAGGTACAAAGCCAATGATTTTCTTGTATGACTGCATCGGTTCAGGCTTCCCATTTATGAGAATCACACCGGTCCTGGAACACCCAGCAGCCTTCCCAGTCAACGCAGAAAGAAATGTTGTCTTTCCAGCACCAGATGGACCCATAACAGCAGAAACACGACCAGGTGATAATTTCCCTGATACACATCTCAATAGATGCTTGTTTTTCCCCTTCAAAGTAAGTGTCAAATCTTTGAAACACACCTCAATGGGCGGCCTAGTTCTAATCTCAATATCACTTGCCATTGACATTACACCAGAAAATGTCAAATCCTTATTCTGCTCCTGCATAGCTTTTTCTTTCTCAATTTTACCATATGCATATTTAAAGATTTGACTCTTGGTTTGCAGCTTTTCAGGTTTAGGTTTTTTCATAGTTTTGTCCCCAATATCAATATTAAAACCATCATGACTATCAGGATCATCTTCAAGCTCTTGCACCATCTTTGTGAGGTTGATTTGCTTTTTAGCTTTGGCCTGAGACGCACCTAGGGGCAAGGGGGGTAAGGCAGCTTCTGAACGAGTCCTAGCGTGACTAGGAGGCTTCTGCGGGTCCTGTTGACTTACATATTTTTTCCGGGAGAATGTTCTTGACAATTGAGATTGTAGACCAGTTGCATGCTTGCGAGCAAGATCTTTAGCAGTTTTCCATTTCTCACGTGCCTGTACATTCTCCCTTGCACTTTTTGCTGCACGCTCTCGGGACTTTGCTTGTTTTCTCTCCCTGCTGCTCAGCACTTGGCCAGAGCAGTTGTATATAATGACAAGTATAAGTGTGATTCCACCCTATTAGAAATGGAAATGACAGTTACATGTCACACTTGTCTACAATATAAATCTTAGCCCAATTAGGCAATAAAATATGCATGTTTGTGGATGAAGCATGATGAGTTTACAGAAGTCATGTCTATTATATGCCTCTATGAAACACAAAACAAGTGTATAAGCCAGAAATACGGGAAGTCTTTTCAGATTGAAGGAGCACTTGTAAACACATTACTTAAAGAGTATGACATAGTTAAATTGACATACTTATAGAACTTCCACATTTTGAATCTCTCACAGACATCCATTGCAAGCATCTCACATGTTTCAACAAGTGCAGCATGAATATGATTATTACAAGGCAACATGAATATTAGATTTGACGTTCATTTAGCAATGTCAAACAGACTTCTCAGTGATCAATTGAGAATTCCAAGAAATGAAGTCAATTAATTTAGAAAACTTCAAATGAAAAGAAGAAGCAAGTTATCAAAGAAGTTTGTCGTGACATGTTACAGATGAAAAACAAACGAGAAGGAAATGTTAAATGTTATATATTGAGTGATCTGTCCTTCTATAGGTTCAATTGTGTTATTTATGCAGCCCTTACTCCATTATGATAAGAAAAAGAGGAGTAGAAGTTATGTCCAGACTAATCCCTCCCAGGTCCTCCTCCTTCGGTAAGGAAATAGCAGACATTAGTTGAAGATAAATCTTTTCTTTTGTGGGTTCATTTCTGCTCTTTATTATGATCATTTCTCACTTTCCTTCTCCCAATTCAAGCCTAAAAAGTTCAAAACATGCATGGCCATACTAGCTATCAGTGGCAAAGCTAAGACTTTCACTGAGAGGTGAAAATATAAAGTACTAAGCACAATATTTGTACAGCCTAGGAGTGAGGAGATGACTTACAAAAAACATAATACCATAAGCTGTGATATTTTGATTATCTGTCTTTGATTCACAAATAGCTAATGCATAGCAGCCTGCATGTCCATAATTATAGATAAATACTTGATGCCAGAAAATATTTCCAGAATAGAAATTGAGAAGTACATGCGATGTTGTTACTTAGTATAACTTTTCATCTTGTGGTATTATCTTCAAGTTATGAGTAACACATGCTCTGTAGCATCACAACCAACTATAAGATGTCCCATCTCAGAAAAGAATTTTTTTTGAAACTGGTAACTTTCCCATCTCAGAAAAGAATTCAAGGAAATCTATCTTAGTAGAGAAGGATGCGAGGCACATCCCATCACCAAAATAACAATTTTAGTAAGGTGGATGTCCAATATGCTCATATCTTGATACGTCCTGCTCATTTCTAGTAATAACTATTGGATTTCCATCTAACATAGTTTAACAGTTCTAGTAGCCTAGGCAAAGAAGATAATTGGATATAACGCAATGCCATAATTGCATCCTAGTATTCTTTTTTGGGGAAATTTCATATATATACAAAAAACTAATAATTTACAACAAATATAGCCCATGTTTTATTTACACAAAAAATAGCCTCAAATCAGTGAACTATACATGACTACACAATATAGTTTGTCAAAAGTTATATAGAAAATATACACTATTATACAATGTATATTACACTCAAAAAAATGTATATTACTTATACATGAGCTATACACTAAATATACATTACGATACACAAATATACACTGACTATACATGCCTATACGACGAGGCTATTTTTTTGTAATTATTTTATGTGAAGCGTTCCTCAGTGTAATTTTTCCTCCTTTTTTGGTATCTCACTTGGAACTTGACAAGCTGCTATGACACACCAAGGAGGTTTCCTTTTTCAAGTGCGTCTCTTTCTTTTTCTTATGTATTTTGCTTTTGAAGTATGGTACAAGTGAGACAACACATCCAAACAGGCAACTTTACTAGTACTACATATCTAAAAGGATTAAATAAGTCATTATTATGAAGCAACACAGAACCTAATACAGAGACAAAACAGACTGTCATATGAGATGAGGCCTTACTTGTTTGAGACGTAGAACCAGTTCTACAGTAATGGCTGAAAAAAGCATAAACAAACAGTATGATGAGTGAATGGATTAGCATGAACTTCGTCTATGAACAAAAGGATGAACCAAGTTAAACAGAAGTAACGTTTTGCTATTTGCTTCCTAAACATCAGTTTTGGTATAAATATAAATACCCTTTTTTGCAAGGAATCTTCATTGCAGTAGTTGGACAGTAAAATCCTGATGAACAAAACAGTTCCGTAGTACTCATAACATCAGCCCAGACATCTGCTCCACCGCAGCTATGATTTGGGTTCCCTGGAGGAGGTTGATAACGGTACCTTCATATTTTTAGGTGGGAAATATGAGTTGAAGGATGCAAAAAGAATCTGGTCAATAAGAATAAGAAGAACTCCAAAAGATGTGTGGAACTTACGGCTCACATGCACCAGAGTCGTTATTGAGTTGTGAAAGAGGGCAATACGCACCTAACGGACAGGCTTCAACCGGCAAAAAGGAGAAATAATCAAACATAAAACAGATACAAATGAAAAGAATAAGCATAGTATTATGCTAAAGGTTCAACTTGTGATAATTGTCAGAGAAACAAATTCATCACTTCAAAAATTTTAAAGATCGCCTCAAGATAAAAAAGAAACAATGTCTTGGTATTAAGCAATTCTGAAATGTTAAAAAACAACTATCTCGTGATAGTAAGCAACTCTGAGATGCTGTTTGGTCCAAATTGTTTGAGCACATCCACTTCAGATAGTGGTCATGGTTTCAATGACTTTAAATTAGTATTCTTGAAGATACTTACGTATCATGCAGGTGAGACCACGAGGACAGAAAAAACCTTCACAGCAAGGTTGACAATCAAGAATTCTAGGTGGCATTTCCATTGTATCTTTAAGGTGAACCTGATAACCTCCAACACGACAAGCCCATCCAGGCTCGCATCCAAGAGGCCATGCTGATAGATTACAATTCCTGTTAGGTTTCAGGTTACCTCTTCCACCGCCACTCGTTAAAAGTTGGGCATAGAACTTCACCTCCGCTGCTGTACACAAGCGCTTTATTACATCACCTATTTGACCATCAAAGACATTTGTGAATATGAAAATAGAGACAACAAAACAATTAGTAGATAAATTCACCGAGTGATCTAACCATGCCATTGGTAGTAGAAGCAACTAAATCTTAAATGCAGTACTTGTGGAAATTAACAGTTGATCACCAAAAAAATTTTGTTATTCAAATGTTTACCAACCAAAGGAATTCATATTATTATCTTATCAGAAAAAGCAAGGCTACAGACTACAGTTTTTCACAAGTTCCTGAATTTTCATGATGCACAACATCTAGAACATTATGAACTAGACCAGCAGATTTCGAACCAGAAAAAATGCAACCTCAGAGAATCGTATGCAGCAAATTTGTACCTTTTGTCTGTTTAACGCATGCTGTCAAAAAATCTGTATTGTCTGTGAAATTAAAAGCCGCGTTCCACTCTGCTTCCCTACAACGCCATCAGAACTCATCAACTGAAAACTAGCTTTCAAAGTTCTTCGGATGAATTGACAAAGCCAACACTTTAATAACCAAAGTGAAATAAGACTTGGGGAAGGCTTTCGTGAATTGGCTTAATGACATAGAAATTGAAGAATAGACCCTTTCCTACAGCATGATAAGAGAGTTTTCGAGACAATTTTTCAATCCTGAAACAACTTGAGATTAAAGTCATCCCAAGATAGTAAAAATACAACCACCAACACTTAAAGTCTAATAGTACGTGTAGGGACTACTATGGGTTCAATTCTGTTCTTACTGTCCCCTTTCTGTGATCCCCTATGCATCAAATCTTAGTCTAGTTAGGTTGACAAAAAGAATCTTCACTGTTCATCTAATTTTATATTAAACCCGTCATGTAATCCAATATTCAATAATTTAGGTTTCCTAACACTAACAAGAGTTGCTTTGGTTGCTGGTCAGAGATGTAGGGATAAGTTATGCAAGGATTAGCTATACTAGAATTGGTTATGCAAGATTTGGTTATGCAGTATTTAGTTATTCCATCTTCAATCCTGCATAAATAATACATAGATTCTCTCATAACTTATATATGTATGAGTTATGCAGGATATAAACTCGTAACCAACCACCGTATTTAGTGCGCTGAATTTCATACATAGCAACCAAAATGCTACCAAAAATGGCACTACTTATGCTTACATTAATACGTGAACAATTCACTTCCTAACCAGCTAAATTCTCTGCATTTTCTAGTAACATAACAAATTATAACTAGATTAAAAGACTCATAAGGAACAGCAGACAGTAAATTTAGTACAATTCATGTTCATTAATTGAATGAACAGGCTTGGGATTCCCTCATATGCTAAGTAAATAAATACAGGTTCCTTGTTCAAGTTTGTTCTAGAGAGGTTTTGCAATATTAGGGTACAACAATGACTTTGTAACTTGCTCAAAGATAGAGAAAATTTGCTCTGTATTTCTCCAACGCATTTGACAAATATATCATAACGACGTTGAATCAGCACGAAAAAAAAAGAATGCATGCTGAAGAGAAATTGAGAAAATGAGCTTACGCATCCTCGATGCAGAACTTCAATGAATCGGTAATGCCAGGATCAAACAAGGAAGTGAAATTTCTAAAACTGTTATAAAAGACCTCTGCCAATTGCTGATTATTCGACGCACGATTACCGGTCTGCTGCGCCTGTTGCTGTAGCTCTGGCACTGGCTGCTGCTGCGCCTCCTGCTGTGCCGCGATTTGATTCACCAAAATGATTGAAAAAACCAAACAAAATTCGTAGATTCGAACGGAGGCATTGATTTTCTGCCATTTTTTACTGCACATTTTCATCAAGGACCATCACAAGTGTGTGGAATTTGCAGCCGATAATGAGAGGAGAGAAAAAAAAAAGTGGGAGAAAGCTAGGATTTGGTCCATGGAAGAAGAAAAATGGCGATTTCTCGGAGGGAAGAAATGGCGGGGAGAGCAAGTAGGAGAAGAGGAGAGAGATGGCATGCATTTTGTATTTGGGCCGTCAGATTAAGCAACGGTATTTAAAGTATACATGAAAACTTAAATTATTAATTATAGGGAAAATTACTCGACAAAACAAATAGATAATACGAAAATGGAAAAATTATGCAGATAAAGAAATACATATTAGTTAATTAGCTAATATAATTATAATTTAAAATAATTACGGCTCGCGATCATATTTTTATATAATGATTTATTTTTTTAAATTTTGTGGAAAGTCAAAATAAGATAAATATAAAAATGAAGAGATTATGTGGTAATTTGTCATTTGTTATCGTTGAAATTAATACATAGAGTACTGTATCAAATATACAAACACTTCGAATCGTATAGCGAATTATACAAACGTGGTGCGTTATATAGTGAAATATATAAACATTGTATAGAGAATTATACAAATATTGTGTGCAGATTGTATAGCAAAATATACAAACACTATATAAAAATTGCAAATTGAATACTTAATTATGCAAATATTGCACAACTTGTATAGCGAAATATCTATACAACGAAAATCGTATAACAAATTATACAAATATCTCTTTTCAAAGCTCATCAACTATCAAGGATAAAATAGAAAGAACGGTGTCATTTATACATTGATTTGTGAAATAACATATCTTAAAGACCATCTATTTATAATAAAGATACATATAAAAGGGATCGAAAGAAGTAAAAATAAAACAACTAATGATAGATATATTTGTCAAACTATAATCCTAATTAATTTTTCTTAAGAATTGTGAAAAAACTTTATTATGACAATTGAAAAGAAATAAAAAAATATTAATTATTATCTAGCTAATTATATGTATTATTTCATAATATATCATATCATATTCAAATATCAAGTGATTGAATTAAAAAAAAAGACACATATTTTGTTATTGTATCATTTTATAAAACTATAATGAATTATAAAGTGTACAAGCATATTCGAAAGCAATTTAATTTATACATGTTAAATTGTGTTAGTATTTAGAATTTTCTGCTATTAAAATATTCTTTCACTTGTCAAAAGTTACAAATATATTTTATGAGATTTCAAACTCCCTGGAACACACAAATAACTTAAAATTTTAAATTGAAGTAATTAAACTTTTTTTCATAATATCAGTTAGACAATAAATATTTTTATATTATTAAAGCTAATAGTCAAACCCTCAAAGGTCTTTTATTTACCATGGCTATATTAGGAAAAATACAAATTGAACAAGAGCAGATTATAAAATAATATCGCGTGAATACGTATATTAGTGCAATAGAAAAAATATTTATCTTCAAAAATTAAAATCATCATCAAATTACTCATTAACTTAGTAAAACATATAGTAACATATTAAAAAAATTTCCAGAAATATCATAACATGAATCTAACTAAAAAAATGTACTGGCTTACGTACCATCTTTGATGACATAAAAATAAGTAACTAAATCTTATAATTTTCATTCAAAATCCTACTAATATGGTAAATTGATAAATATTTTTATACTTATTATTATTTGAGTTTATTTTCACCATCTATAAATAGGCTATTAGAATAGAACTTCAACATCACATTTTCTTTCATTTGTCATATCAAACATTACGTTTAACCATGAGGAGACCTGGTGGTCGTAGGAGACTTCCAATGGACAGGATATCAAATGACAGCAATAGACAAGTCACATTCTCAAAACGACGTACTGGTCTTTTCAAAAAAGCGAGTGAGATCTGTACTATGTGTGATGCTACTTGTGCTATTGTCGTCTTTGCTTCTAATGACAAACCATATTCATATGTGCACCCTTCTGTTGAGTTATCCATTGATAGGTATCTCGGGGTGGATCCTCCAGTGGACGCTAATGCTGCTCACCCTAGCGTTGTAGCCCATCGAAATGCTAGTGCTGATAGGCTCAATAACAAGCTGAACAAGTTGGTGAAGTTGCATGAAGATGAGAAGAAATATGGAAAGGAACTTAAGGCGATGAGGAAGGAACCGCCAAATGACGAACTTGATCTTTTGAGCCTTACGAAACTGTGTGAGGCATTGGAAGCTGCTGATAAAGAAGTTGAAAGAGTGGTGAATCATAACAAAGAGCTTGGGATTAAATATCCATATCAAACACTTGGAAGTGCTTTTGCTCCTCTGAGAGCTGAGGAAAATATTTTGCCTGATTCTGATTCTGATGGTGATGGATTGTCTGATTCTGATGGTAATGGTGATGGTGATGAAGGATCCTCTGATTCTGATGAAGTTGTGTCGTAGGATGTTTATCATGGCTTTTATTTAGTACTTTTCAGTCGTTTCAAATTCTATGTTGTACTTCTTTTTATCATTTAGTATTTGTCGTTCGTTTCAATTTCCTTGTCGTACTTTGTTGTCTAGGCCCATTTAGGAAAGCATGCATGCTTGTTTATCATTTTCGGCAATTCTAGTTTTCAATTTTCATATGTCATTTTCAAAAATATAAAAATAAAAAAAATATTTTGTTATAGTTCAGAGGTCTTTAATTTAAGATTATAAAATTTAAGAATTTTATTTATTTTTTTAAATTTTGTGGAAAGTCAAAATAAGATAAATATAAAAATGAAGAGATTATGTGGTAATTTGTCATTTGTTATCGTTGAAATTAATACATAGAGTTGAAAGTACAAGTAGTAAATATAGAGCCGTGAAAAAGATTCAACAAAATACAGAAACAAATCCACTATCTGTTTTACGTCAAGCAATACATGGAGTAACTCCCGATATAACAGTAAAAGCAACACTTGTAAGTGGATCAACTCATCAAGTTCCCATTGAAATAGGATCCACACAAGGAAAAACACTTGTCATTCGATGGTTATTAGTGTCATCCCGAAAACATCGGGGTCGAAATATGGCTTTCAAATTAAATTTCAAATTAGTGGATGCTGCCAAAGGGAGTAATGATGTCATACGCAAAAAGTAAAAGACTCATAGAATGACAGAGGGAAATAGAGCTTTTCACATTTTCGTTAATCCATGAACAGGATCTATACATCTCGATCGAAAAAGAATCAAGAGAAAAAGAAAGAATCGAAATTTATTAATACATTTCTCGAAACAAACGAAAAGGAAACGAAAGATGAAAGATAAATCATGGATCAACTAAGCCCTCTCGGGGACTTTCTTAAAGAGGAATCTCATGTAAATACCATGGAATAAGGTAGATCCTATTCATGGAGATTCCGTAACTATTTCAAAAATAGAAAGTTCGACACAATTAAATTTTTTTTTGAAATTGGAAGCAGTTACTAATTCATGATCTGACATGTACACAATGAAAACTTCACTCTCGATTCTACGAGAATTTTTGAAAAACCCATTGTCGGACTTGATTAATCGCCCTTTGTTGTTCAAAATGAATCATTTTGTTATAGAGTATCACGTTTATCTATATCCACGTGTGATTAAAAAAAATATTAATACTTTATTTTGATTAATAAATTAAGGCTGACATAGTTCCTTGTATTGTTACACTTTTACAAAATAGCTCTAGATAAAAGATTACTCGCATAACACATTTTTTCAAACTTTTTTGGCAAACTCAAGGGCGGAATATCGATCAAGGCAAAAAATTATGTGGGAAAGTGGTCTCGATTGAATTTTAGCCCAATCAAAAGATAATTTTTTGAAGCAAAACTAGAAGGATACCAGACAAATCTGCGTCGCGCACCTGCTCCATGATAGTTCATTTTTGAATTTGTTCATAAAACACACTGAACAGGT
>DF359087.1:53456-73151 GCA_000787875.1 Solanum virginianum
GTCGATTTACATAAAATACACATAAAACGCATTCGACAAATGCAATTTATGTGTTATTTTATAAAAAAACACAATTTCTGAACGTGTTTTACGTAAAATACACATAAAACAGTTATTTTATAGAAAAATTATTTTTGAACATATTTTAAGTTTTTCGTAAAAAAAAAAACTGAAATAGAAGAAGTCTGCATCGCAGACTTGCTCCATCATGGTACTTGACATTTAGTTTTAAAAAGGAAAGAGCATTCTAATCCTTTCCCACCCATCCTAGATTAAAACCTCATCATTTTGAGGTCACCGTTTATGCCCTAAAATTTGTAAACGCTCCATCTCCTTCACTATTCACATATATCATTCGAAGAAAATAAATTAGGGAGAAAAGGGAAGATCTGAGGATTGAGAAACCTCCCAAATTCTTCAAGAAAATTCGTGCCCAAGTATGTAAGACCGGCCATCTAAAATTCTATTTTCGTACATAATCTATACTCTTTTTCAAGAATTCTAGTCTAGAGTAAGTTGATTTCATTCCTATGATCTTATGGAGAAATTCTGGCATCTTCTTGTGAAATATTTATTATTATTATTATTATTATTATTATTATTATTATTATTATTATTATTATTATTATTATTATTATTATTATGTCAATAATTTCATTATTAAGTACATATCTATATATTCTTGAAGTATTAATATATTTACAAGAATCCTAGATGAGTTTTGAAAATCAATCCATTGTCATGCTTAATTGCATTGAAAAGTTATCTAGTCCAAAATATGAGTTAGTCTTAAGAAGTACTTTAGCATGAGTTATACAAGTAGTCTATTTACTCTACTATCTTTTGAGCATAGCATATCAGTTTTGAAAGAGAAGTCCAGTCAGTTAAGTTTTGTATTATAGAGTTTCAGGGAACTTGACAGTTCTAAATGCATTATTTTATTGGTAAAAAGCATGACTACTTTCTTTTTTTAAAAAAAAAGCACTACCAGTTATGAGAAAGCATAATTATCAGTTTTGAGAAAGAAAAGAAAATTTAAAGAAAATCTATAAAGTCAAGGCTCCAAGTTGCAAATTTTCAGTTTTCCCCTAAAGTGAGACATTTTTTACAGTTATTAAACAAAGTGCATGTTTTGGGAGTAGTATTGAGCATCGATGTGGGTACAGGTTCAGATAACTTCAACCCCATAAACTATGTAGCCAGCGTAGGATAGGATTGTACCAAATGTACAACTCCTCATATGCCTCTGATATGATCCAGTTTAGATGGATCCATAAGTTCATCTTCGTCCCTTACCCTAGCAAAGTATTAGATGACTCTGATAACGTGGGCAAGACGTTGTATCATCATGATACTCATAATGATAATTGTCGATTAGAGAAACTCTCCAAGTGACGATATATATTATTTTCAGATATAGACAGAGTTACATTTATTTATGCATTAAATCAGATGTTTTGCTATAATGCATTACTTATGTTACTAAATTATTTTCTACTGAGCGTTATATCCTAAGTTTTTTCTGCTTTGACTATTTTATAGACTCGTACATTTCACGTACTGATGTACTTTGAACCTGCATCATTTTATGATGCAAACATAGGTAACAAAATCTCTTAGTAGGTGTATCATCAGGTGATTCATCATTTCTACTTTAAATAAACATTATCCAATGCCAAATATAAGAACAAAATTTATCTTGATATTTTCAAGATACAAGTATTATTTTTTATTCTATATGTACAAACTTGTATAAATTATACATATATTAATAACAAGAATAAATGCAATAAAATAACATATTACAAAATTAATCATATGTACGACTGAAAGTCATATAAATAATACAATTTTTATGCTAAAATTGTTTTTGTTGCAAAATAAATCAAAAGAGTTTTAAGATCCATTAGGACTCTTTTTTTTTCCTTAAAATAAAATAAACGATGATAAACAAGTTTTAAGTAAAAATGAAAATCTCTCACGAAAACTTAGATAATTCTTTCAAGTAAAATGAATATTCACACATTACTTTAATAACTTCAAATATAAATTTTTTTCAACTTGATTTAAAATCTTATTAAAAAAAAAACTAATATCACTATTAATAAAGTACTATACTTGAAAAAGAAAAAAATGAAAGAAAAGGAAATTTAACGGCAGCCATTTCTAGCTCCGACAATATAATTATAAAACACGTTAAAAATAGTAAATCAGTTTTTTTTATAGTTCCATAAAGTTATATTTTTTTCATTTTAATTTATTTATCTGACGTGATATAAAGTTTAACAAAGTAAAAAATTTAAATTTTGTCATTTTTAAATAAATATTTTTAATTTATTTATCTGATGTTGATATAATATAAAGTTTAAAAAAGTAAAAAAATTAAATTTCATAATTGTAAAATAAAGACATATATAATATTTTTAAAAATACTTTTTAAGCTTGTTTACTAAACATGTCATGTGAAAATTTATAATTTAAAAGTTATCTAAAAATATTCTACTTAAAGATGAACTAAAAATAAAATTAAGGACGTAAAATTAAGATAAATGACTTATTAAAACAGAAGAGGCTCATCGTATGGAGCGTAATTTGATATACTGACCAAGAAAAAAAACAATTTTAATGTCATGAAATTTATAAAATTATAAAAAGATGTTATTAAAAACAAAGAGTGAGAAATTTTAATTACTTTTAAGTATAAAGTGTGCTAATTTTTAGATAGTAAATAATGTCTAAAAATTTTAAAGTTATATTTAGATAAATAATTTTATTTTATTTTTTAGATAGATCTTTAGAATTTGATTCAAAATTTATGATTAAATAAATATCTAAAGATAAAATTCAATTTGGATCCGAATTCTATGACCAAATAAATAGTTGAAAATAAGCTTTCAAAGTCAAATGAAAATTTATTATCAAATAAATATTTGATCAATTTGGATCTGAATTCTATGACCAAATAAATAGTTGAAAATAAGCTTTCAAAGTTAAATGAAAATTTATGATCAAATAAATATTTGAAAATAAATTTTCAAAGTCTAATAAAAAATGTATGATTAAGTAGATATTTAAAGAAAAAATTTCAAGTCTAATCTATAATTTATGGTCAAATCTTTAACTGTAATTTTTTCAAAATATATAATCAAATAGATATTTTAAATATTTTTTCAAGTCAAATTCAAAATACATGGTCAAGCACTACAATTATAGTTCTTCTTTTTTATTTGGTAACTGTTTAACAAAATCATCCCATTTCATTCAAGTAAAATTTTCAAGTCTAATCCCAAATTTAAATATATATTTGCAATTAAATTTTTTAAAATTTATGATCAAGCAGATAATTCAAGTAAAATTTTGAAGTCTAATCCAAAATATATGGTCAAACATTAGTTTAGAATGTAGCTCTCACTTTTTATTTGGTGACTATTTAATAACATCGTTTTCATTTTATTTTTGTTAAATCTCACCTTATATTGTATGTGAAAAAAATCAACTAAAAGTAATATTAAAATAACTTCCATAAAGATTGATTTAATATAACAACTAGGTTCAAAAATATTTGTACCCGATTAATATAATGATCCAATCCATTAATTATATTTTTCGCTTTGAATCTAACTAGCATGATATTAAATCACATCACTAGTGTATAAAAATTACTTACTTATATACGCAACATATTTTACTGAAATATATTCGTTAGTGATATTGTTTATTGTTGAACTAGACTTGCATAATTTTAAAAGGGTTAATTAATGGTCAAATTGGCAATAGCCGCTTCTTTCTTCCTTCCACTTTAGCCATAGTTCCATCTTCTTCTTCTTTTTCTTTTATCTCGAACGAATTAAAAATTCAAAATTTTAAAATATTATAAAAATTTTATATAGAAAATTTGGGATTATTCAGAGATATTTTTAAGTTGATTGAAATTGAATAATTAATGCATATTTCATATATAATTAAGTTATACGTAGCTTTATAAATGTATCATAATATATAGTCAATATATAGCTCATGTATATGTAAGTTATATTATATAGTCAGTGTATATTTTTTATGACTTTCAACAAACTATATCATATAGTTATCGTAGACTTCCTATAACTTTTTTATTATCGTAAACTAATTACTTTATTATATACATTTGAAACTAATCTATTTTGAAATTACTGCATGAATATACTCAATATCTTTTCCTGTCTTTATGCGTGCGACTTTATATTTAGATGTCATAATTGAATAATGTAACATAAATTAAAACATAAGGACGTCGGAGTAATAATAAAAATAAAATAGAATATCATCAAAAAATATAATGCAGTTGATGAGACTCTTCCCTTAACCAGAATTCTCGAGTTTGAGCCTTGGAAATGAAAACATACTTAGTAGAGAGTAATTTCTCCAAATGAGTATGACATAAATTCAAATATAATCAAACTTTAATATGAATATTGTATATCTACACGGGCCAAAAAACTAAAATAAAAATGGAAAAGGAATAAATGGCGAGGATGGAAGCGGCATTATATTTGCACGAAAAACTCCAAAAGAAGGGACTAAGTACTGAGAGAAGTCAGAGAGAGGTGCATTTTGCAGAATTTTGATTCCATTTTCACTGTCCATTTCCGCTCTCTCTCTCTCTCACCTCGTGACATCCGTCCTTCTCCATTTCTTCTCCAATCATCAACCATTTTTCTCCCATTTACACATTACTAGCAGTGTTTGTGGCTTCTCGGACGCGGTTTTTTTTTTGTTGCCTCAGTTGAACGAGCTGTTGTAGTTTGGATCGGACGGAATTAAATGTAACTTTAATCAGCATTTTTGTGTATTTTTTATGAATAGATGAAATTGTGTGGTTTTTGTGCTTTATTCCGAGTGTTTTGTGGTAAAGTGAGGATGTAGTATGAGTGGTTTTGTTAATTTGTTGTTGTAATTTGGATCAGCCGGGATTGAATTTAAGTTTGTCTACCGTTTCTTGTGATTTTTTATGAATAGATGAAATTGTGTTATTTTTTGTGCTTTATTCCGAGTGTTTGTGGTGAAGTGATGATGAACATGAGTGATTTTGTTCATTTGTAGTAGAATCTAGTTGAAGTGGATTGAGTTGATCGAAAGTTGTTGTGATTGATTTAGATATGTGTATGTACTTTTTGTTTTCCAACAGCATTCTTCCTCAATTGAATGAGCTGTTGTAATTTGGATCAGCTGGAATCAAATGTAAGTTAACGAGCGTACTTTTGTGATTTTTTATGAATAGATGAAATTGTATTTTATTTGTGCTTTATTCCGAGTGTTTGTGGTGAAGTGATGATGAACATGAGTGATTTTGTTCAGTTGTTGTAGAATCTGGTTGATCAAAATTTGTTGTGATTGATTTAGATTGAGGCTTTAATTTGGTCTATGTATGTGTATGTGTTGTTTTGTCAGTTTTTTTTCATGGCATTCTTCCTCAGTTGAATGAGCTTGTTGTAATTTGGATCGGACGGAATTAAATGTAAGTTTCATGAGTGTTTTTGTTATTTATTAAGAATAGATGAGATTGTATTTTTTGTGCTTTATTCCTAGTGTTCATGTGTGAAATAATGGTGAGTATGAGTGATTTTGTTCAGTTACTGCTGCAATTTGGATCGGTCGGAATTAAATGAAGTTTATTAATTATTTGTTGTGATGTTATGAATTGATGAAATTAAGTGTTCTTTTGTGCTTCATTCTGAGTGGTCAAGTGTGTTCGTGGTGACAATGAGTATATTATTGATTTTGGATCGGACAGAATCAAACATATTATTGATTTTTTGGATCGGACAGAATCAAACTGTAAGTTTATTGGGCTATTTTTTTGATTTTTTTTTGTACTTCAATTCCGAGTGTTCATGTGTAAAATAACTAAGAGCATGAATGATTTTGTTCATTTGCTGTAGAATCTGTTCGAAATGGATAGGGTTTACCAAAATTTGTTGTAATTGATTCAGATTGAGGCTTTAATTTGCTCTCCGAGTACTCAAGTGTGTATGTGGTGAAGTAAAGATGAGTATGAGTGGTTTTGTTGGTTTGTTGTAGAAGTGTGTAATCATCAGGTGATGAATCTGTTTGAAATGGATTGAATTGATCAAAATTTGTTGTGATTAATTTAGATTATGGCTTTAATTTGCTCTCCGTATGTGTATGCACTGTTTTGTGTTTGTGTTGCTTTGCGTGCATTGCTGTAGGAATATGTAATCACCAAATTTGAAAGACAAAAAAGGAGAGGCTATTTGTAGGTGAAATACGGATCGAGTTGATCATAGATTCTTGTGATTGATTGAGATTGCATTGTATGTTGTTTTTGCTTTACTTTAGTCTTTAATATTTTTATTCTCAGTTCTTTCTTCTGCTTAATCTGAAAGATCCGTTGGCACTTTGTCGCCAAGATCTATGTATTTGGCATTAATCACTTGTAATTTAAAAACTACCCTTAAGTAAATCGTAATTACAAGCTTGTATCAAATGGAAAGAAAAAGAAATGATGGTACAGTAACTCTGTCTGTCTGTGCGTTTTTTAAATGACTAAAATGGAATTAACTAAATGCTAATGTCCTTGGCATTGATAAGCTAGTTTAGAGGTTTGGGTAGTTTATGTGAATTGCATGGCCGCCTCATTTAAAAGTTTAACTATTAAAGTGGGATACTTTTGGTTTACTGAATTTAGCTCTGCATAAGTTTGTTAGGTTATACACATGGAAGGATTTTTTCCAAGGTGCACTTAAAAACCTTGCATTGCATTTTTTTAAAATTTCATATGCCATTTTCTCTTTTCTTCAAAATTCTTATCTAGAGGTGCTTTTGTTCTGAGATGATTTTCAAAGAGAGTCTTCCTTTCTGATTTATATGACCATTACCAAAGAATGTTGTTAAGAGCCCCATGTGAATACAGCAGACAAAGTAGGTACACCTAATTCATGGTTCACATCCCCTTCAGAAGGCCTGAATGTGGATTCTCATTTTTTACCTACCTATGAAACCGATCCTTATTGCTGTTCTTTTTTAGCTGATTCAATTTTAGATCATTTGAACACAATTATGTTATCACTCATCACAATTTTATTTTATTTTATTTATTTATTTTTTTTTTGTATTAGTTCATGCACTATTCTTGTACAAAAGTTGGTTTGGATGGAAATTGATGTTCTGTGTCTTGGGGCACAGATAATTGGCTTTCTCGTTTTATCATTCTTAACTTCTATACAGCATAATCATCAGTATTCATTGTTCCATGCTTTTATCTGATAAAAGTTAAAATTGCTCAGATGATTACGCACGAGCAAGATCCAGATGTTATACGGTGGGGTCTTCAGTTGTTTGACAGTGATCCCTATCCGAACTGTGCTTATAGTGGTGCCATGCCACAAAACAGCTTAGATTACTATCAGGGCCATTACTTCAAAGGTGATCATTTTAATACAGAATCTGGCAATGAGGAAAATCACAATTTCAATGCACAGTGTCTCCAGGAAGAACTGTCTCAGCTTTCAGTCGCTGAACCACCATCAATCCTCCATCAAATGGCAGAACATACACAGCCACATTTTTATCCACAAGACTGGTTCAGTCAACCTATGGGAAACTACAATATTGGTATTGCAAGTGTTCACTTTTTCCAATCTTATAATTATAGTTTTGATTAATTTATTCTGGCTATTCATGTTATAATTTCCAGGAGAAGAAAACTGTGATGAAGAAGAAACTAATGATGGAGCTTCCACTTCATGCTCTAGCCCAAGAGAAGAGTCATATATGGGGGAGGACTGGTTGTATTCACTTGAATTGACGGATGAATATGATCTTGATGGTGAAGTAGGGAAACGATTGAACCAGATGATTCCAATTCCTGTAAGCATTCTATGTTCATATGTATAATGAGTTAGCAACTTAGATTTTCAATTGTTCTCCTTTCCATGATCAACACAATCATCTGAAAAATTGTGATTCATGTTCCAGAAGTAGTTGGAGACGTCTTTATGTGGTTAAACTTCATTCTCTATAGACACTTGAGAAATAGTCTTGTTTATGTCTCTTCACTTAGCCGTGCCTCTTTAAATCTTTGCCTTTATGCTCATGCAACTTCTGCACTTGCCTTTGCAGCACATTCCTAGAATCAATGGAGAAATACCTTCAATTGATGAGGCAACCTTAGATCATCAAAGACTTCTTGACCGGTATTATACAATTTCTTTGATTGAAGATGTGAATGTCTAGTTCAAACATCTACAAACCTTTATGCTGGCTGTATAAACCTTGCAACTCTTTTTTTGCTCTTAATTTTCTCACCACTTTCGATAAGATGATGATCAACAAATTATATTTTGGTAAAGCATAATTATCTTATTGTTTCATGAGGACTCTTCATTATTTTTCTATTTTTTGCATGTTTTTCAATTGTTTGTAAAATTACGTCCGTGTTATTTGATGGTAGGAATACTTCTTGCAACTGTTAAATTCAATCAAGTTAAATAATGTAAATACCTTTCAAAAAGGAGGAAATAATAGGAAAGAACAAACTGGAAATTAATAATCCCTCTATTCTGCGTTATATGACTATTATTTTTTGGGAAGTCAATAACTTTTTCTTTGACAATAACTTTTTCATAATTCTTTGAAAATATTTTAAAATAGAAAAAGTTGCAACTTATAGTACTTATGCTCCTTCCAATTGTGTAAATTTTATTTTTAAAAGATTAAGAATTCAATTTTCTAATTGAGACCGACAATTAGATTCTTTGACCCTTGAATCCTTTCACTCTCTTTGAAACTCAGAGGGTAATTTTAACTCACTCTGAACCAATTTATACGGTTTTTTCCAGTTTTAGATGTTCTAAAATATTTGCACCATTTTATTTCTATACAACTTTCCCAACAGTCAGGATAATTTATTATGCTCTTCATATTTTAATTTTGACGTGATGTTTGCTCTCTTTTTAACCTTGACTTTAATATTATCATCCATCATCACATAATATATTATACACGTGAAATGAATATCTGAATTCTTAAACTTCGTGTCTAGTTAAATACTATCACATAAAAATGAAATGGAAGGGATATGTATGAAGAATTTGTGAGTGTGTTCCCTATTTGTTTCTCTTCTTTGTCATTCTTTTGAGTAAAGTGCAGAAGTTTTTTTATTTCTACAGGTTACAGGTTTATGAACTAATCGAATTTAAAGTTCAAGGTGATGGGAATTGTCAGGTTAGCTCTCCTACATTCATCATTCAATTCTTTTCGATTAAAAGTCACAATCCTCCCTGGCACAATTATTTACTGGAGAATTGAGAATATCTGTGGTCTTGTTCGGTTCTCGAAAGAAGAGGGCATGTTTCTTATTTTGAATTCTTTAGACATAAGAAAGTAATAACTTGAGTTGAAAAGGTTGTCTTTTCATTTTTATGAATTTCTCCAATTGTACAATGTAGATAGAGATGGAACAACAATATTCAATATTAGGAAGCAAGACACTATTTTTCAAATTGTCCAAATAGGGGAACTAACTAACCTATAGGTGAATGTAAATAGCTTCTGCATTGGAGTTATTAACAGTCTCCCACCTTACTGTTCCGTTTACTTTTGATATGAAGATCCATTTTCACTTCTGATTGGTAGAGCATGTATTGTTCTAGTTTCGTGCTTTGTCAGATCAATTTTACCGCAGCCCTGAGCATCACAAATTTGTCAGAGAGCAAGTTGTGAATCAGGTACGTAAAACTTCACATAATAACATAAGCAAATCTCGTCTTATCATTCTTGTTCTGCGATAATGGTATCATTTTTTTTTTGGATTATCAGCTCAAGTCATGCCCAGAGATATATGACGGATATGTTCCTATGGCCTATCAGGATTACCTGAAAAAGATGTCAAAGTATCTCTTCAACTTTGTTTCTGAATTAATTTCATTGCATGGATTGCTTATAAATTGCTACTTTTGTGTAAATGAAATCAGGGATGGTGAGTGGGGTGATCATGTAACTCTACAAGCAGCTTCCGACTCGGTAAGTTTTTGGACTATGCTTTCTCCCACCCCATTATTCCTTTCCTTCTATTTCTTTATTTCTCTTATTCTTTGGTGAGTGAGAATAGGAAGGGGGTAGGAGAGGCACTCTAAGCGTCTTTCTCTTTTAAAATTCTGGCATATCATATCCATACTACAAGGGGGTGAAGCTCTTTAAATAACTTGCACCTAATAGGTAAAATAGCCAAGACCCAAGCTCTGCATATCCTCTTAACATCATTGGCAGATTCTTCATTCTTCTTTAATCAACAAAATGGAAATGATCATCACATATCAGTCGAAGAACAAGATAGTAGGAAAGCGATAAAAACAATACCAATAAGGACATTAGACAACGTTTGACTCTTTACTAATCTTCTGTCCTAATCTTTGACTTTCATATCTTCCTATGTAGTGTCATGTCTTGCAAAGAGGTGTTTGGAGTTTATTAGAGATGCTCAGACTTAATATTATAACACCATTTTCTTCAGTGAAAACATTTATTGGGGCTTGTTTATTTTCCATGATGCAAAAGTTGGTATTTGATGGTAGTTTGCAAGAAGAGCCAACAAACTTATAAAATCTGACTTTCTAAGCTATTTGCTGCAGTATGGTGTAAAAATATTGGTCATAACATCTTTCAGAGATACCTGCTACATTGAGATACTTCCAACCATTCAAAAGTCTGAACGAGGTACAAGATCGTCACCCTTTTCTCTTGGAATATAACAAACAACTCTGAGTGAACCTTATCATTATTTCTTGGTCAAATAATCATGAAAGAAAGTTGAGATTAGATTGGTCTTAATTGTTGTTTCTCTTCAATTTTAACAAAGTTGGCACTACTCTTGAATCTAACTCCTGTTGTTGCAGTTATCTTCTTGAGCTTTTGGGCCGAGGTTCACTACAACTCAATATATCCTGTACGAGGTGAGATCAAAATGTTTTAAATTTTGAATTATTTGTAGTCTCTCAATTCCACTTCTTTTTTCTGCTTTTATCTTTCCGTCACATCTTGTGGGATTCCACTGGGTATGTTATTGTTTGTTGTTGTTATCTTTCCATCACCTAAAGTTATATTGATTCCAATTTTCCTGTTGATAATTTATTTTTCCAAGTTTTACTATGTACTAATAAAAGTTTTTTTGTTGAAGTTGTTGCCAAAATAGTCAAGTAGAGGACTGACACTCCCAAGTTTGTAATTGTCATTTTGGTGTACGAATCTTTGGATTACTATGTGGGCAATAGAAAAGAAAAAAAAAAGCTTTCCATTAATATGAAGGAAAGTAAACAAGTCAGAGTAATTCCACTGTTGACATGAACAAATTATCCCATTAGCTCATCAGCAATAGTTCAAGTTGATATCTTAAATAGTACACAGTAGTTCTTCTCCGCGTGCTTTTTCAAATGGGCATTTTATTACTCTTTGTTCTTCGCAACCTATCCAAACAGAATCACAGAATTATCATTCCAAAATTATGTATTCCTTTCCTCTCTCATTCTTTTTCTTAAACAGTACAGTGTATATGATCCGAACTGGTCCTTACTTTCTTATTCCTTGACAAGTGAGTATTCTCTTGGGGTCTTCGTGTAGCAGTTGAATCTGTTTGTTCTGCCTTCCAGATATCACAGCCGTTGAGATGAAAAAGAAGTACTTGGCCATTTCAAATGAACAATTGGAATCTCAAGATGGTTTGCAATGATAGACTGGTATTAGACACTTCACATATTCTGTTCAACCTCTGCACATTTTCAGTCTTAAAATTATTCTAATCACTTCTAATTTGTTTTTTCCATTATTTAGCAGCTAATACATGATGTTGCCACAATGCTTCTGCAAATTACCGATAACCAGCTCAGGTGCTGCCATTTTTTTCTTGACATTCTTTCCCAAGAGCAATATTTGGTTTGGGTTTTGAACTTGCGCTATTCATCGTTGCTAAAATTTGCAGCAAGTCTTAACATTATTTTCATGTTCTTCCTTAAATATGTCTACCTTGAACGCATCTACAAAATAAATACTCAGATGCATATTATCTTCTCTTAACCTTTAATAGTCAGATGTATAGGTGAATATCTGATTTCTGAAAGTATCATTTTATCTCATTTTTTAAAAATTAATAGTGATTACTATTTCTCTTGCCCATCCATTTTATATGATGGTATTTGCACGGACATCAGGTTAAAAACTTAGAATCTTAATTTGATTATCATAGGGGGTAGAATATGAAAATACAACAATAATAATAATATACCAGTCTAATTCATAAATGGGCTTGGAGAGTGTGGTATGTATCTATCCTTACACTAGAGAGGTTGTTTCGGATTGACCCTCCGCTCAACTAAAAAAGTATCAAAAATCGAAGAACAAGATAGTAGGAAAGCGATAAAAACAATACCAATAAGGACATTAGACAACGTTTGACTCTTTACTAATCTTCTGTCCTAATCTTTGACTTTCATATCTTCCTATGTAGTGTCATGTCTTCCATAAACTGCAAATATGTTATGTTTTGTCTAATCACCTCTCTCGAGTATTTTTCGACAATCTCTTCTACTTCTCCTTATTCCCACTACATGTTCTTTGACTTTCATATCTTCCTATGTAGTGTCATGTCTTCCATAAACTGCAAATATGTTATGTTTTGTCTAATCACCTCTCTCGAGTATTTTTCGACAATCTCTTCTACTTCTCCTTATTCCCACTACATGTTCTTTGACTTTCATATCTTCCTATGTAGTGTCATGTCTTCCATAAACTGCAAATATGTTATGTTTTGTCTAATCACCTCTCTCGAGTATTTTTCGACAATCTCTTCTACTTCTCCTTATTCCCACTACATGTTCTTTGACTTTCATATCTTCCTATGTAGTGTCATGTCTTCCATAAACTGCAAATATGTTATGTTTTGTCTAATCATACTTCTCCTTATTCCCACTACATGTTGGGACTGCGCGTGCGCACACCCCAACCCCACATTAGTATGATATTGTCCGCTCTGGGCCAAGCCCTCACGGATTTGTTTTTGGGTACCTCCCAAAAGGCCTCATACTAATGGGATTAGGTGAGCACTTATATATTGCTCCATTTTTTCCTCATTCTTCGATGTGGGATGGGGTTTGCACTCAACACTACAATCAACCCCTCACACCTTCTCATTGGAGCATCTGCTCATAACCTTTTCATATGCTCAAAATTAGTAAAAAATACAATTTATCCCAAAATAAAGCTCTTAGGAATTCAAGACAAAAGTATGTAGTTTTCAACTATACTCTTAATACTTTATCTTCTTAAATAGGGTACAATTTTCAAGAGATGGTTATCAAATAGGGATAATTTAATAGTAAACCATAATTTCTTAAAAGATGTGATTTTTATTGAAGTTAATACTTTATTTTGGGACTTATGTACATTAGTTTTTAGTTTTTTAATTTTAATAGAAAAGATAAAACTTATAGTACTTCCTCTGTCTCAAATTAATTAAATTTTAAAGATTTTTTTCAATGTTCAAAATAATTGAATTGTTCAAAGTTCAAAAAGAATGTTTGAAACTTTTTTTATATTTGTCATTTTATTTATTGAAGTTTTATATTTTTTAGGAGATAAATTACAATACATATTTATGATTTCACAAAGGGCAATAGTGAAAAGTATGATGTAAATTTTGTGTTTGAATAATTTTCTCAATAAATATGCATTACCTCATAAATTTAATTAATATGAGACAGGGGGAGTATTAATTTAAGTAGTGAGAAACTGAGAATTCAACTCCACTTTGTCCAGACTTCTTTCAATGAAGTGAAATCCGCATGCCTTTACTCTTTCTATAGCACGAGGGGGGTAGGGATAGAAATTTGTACCAAATTAGTTACTACACTTTTTTCAATAGAGTAGAAATTAGGCCAGTGTTGATGCACAAAAAATTCAAATGCTTTAAAAACAATTAAAATGTCAATCCAATATATAACTAAAAATAATGTGTGAAAAAAACTAAAAATAAATTCCTACGGACAAAGGCTCCCTGCCATTTTGTCGTTGAGAATGTTCAATCTCAATGCAGTCTATAAAACTCGAATTCCTATCAATAAAATAATAAAGAATAAGAGTTAGAGTTGCAGTCTTCTAATAACGGGCCTATTCCTCTATTTCTCTCCACTTAAATATCATATTAAGTGGGGGTTTGAACTTGTGACCTCGGCCACAAATCCCTCACCTTTTGCCGCCTGAGCTAGGCTTGAGAGGCATAACACTTATAACTCAAAAAGGAAAATTATTTATAAACGGTTACTCACTATTATCTCGTGTTTGATATCATAAGAGTATATATACGCTCTGATGGTATCAAAGGAAGAGATAATACTTCAGTGAAACTACTTGATACCATCAAAGTATATATACTCTGACGGTAGCAAAGAGGAAGAATCAGAGTTTCAATGAAAGTTCTACTCAATTACTTCGTGATACCGGTAGAGTATATAAACTCTGATGGCATAAAAGAGAAACATGCAATGATTCAATGAAAAGACTATTCAATCACAGCTTGATACCAATAGAGTATATAAACTCTGATGGCATAAATGAGAAACATGCAGTGATTCAATGATAAGACTATTCAATCACAGCTTAATACCATCAGAGCATATCAAGAATGAAGAAGCAGTAGTTTAGTGAAAACACTACTCATTTAATCCTTGATATAGTTATACTATGATGGCATCAAGGAGAAACACACAATACTTCAGCAAGAAGACGGCTTAATTACTATTTGATGCCATCAGAACATATAGATACGATAAGAGTTTTGAATTTAATAAATAAAATTACGACTTTAATAAATAAGAGTGCGACTTTAGTAATTTTTTTTTATTTGTTTCGTTAAGAAAAAAGAAGCTAAATCTTATATTAATAGGATATCAATCAATATACTAAAGAAATATGACAGAGGATTAAATGTAGTTCTATATAATAGCATTATGGTATCCGTAAAATTAGGTTTTGAGCCTAACTCACACTCCAAAAGTTAGTTCAAAGGGAGGAGGATTGCCTAAACCTTATAACGAGTCCACCTATCTAATTAACTACTAATGTGAAACTTTTGTCTTTCTTCATAAGTATCAATATACCAACAGAATGGGTAAGTACGTAAATAATTTGAGTTGAATCTATTTTTGATAAATAATTTTAGAACTAAATTTATTTTGTGTAATTTCTTTTTAAAAAAGTTAGTGGACCATTGATAGCAAACTTTCAACAATGCCGCACTAGCAGAGTACAAAAGTCACATGCTGAAAAGAAAAATAAGAATATACATACAAAAAAGGAGCAAGGATTTCTTAGAGAGAAGGCAGAAAAGAACAATCAAGGGCCGTGCCCCGTGAGGGAATTAGTACGAGTTCAACATCAACATCTTGGCTGATGAAGGGTAAAATATCACAAATTTTATTCATAGTTTTATGAGGCAGAGAAATTATTGGATAGTATCAAACATAAGATCATAAGAAAAAGGATAAATAGATAAGAAATAGTAAGATACAAAATAACAGATGGTAATAAAAAATAAAGAATAAAAAACTACACGAATACTACTACAAGGACAAGAGGAAAGGAAGATCAGATAGCCTACGCAAAATATTCGATCTTCATATATTTTTATTTAAAATTATATCCTTAATTATCTAAAATAATACTCCCTCAATTTTTTTTTATTCAACACACCACTATCTCTTCTTAACTCATATTACAAAAAGTGAGGTATCATAATAGCAAAATAGACCACGACTTTTCCTGCCCTACCATAATATAGTGCATACATTAAACATGTACGCACTAGTCACTATTAATGGCTCCTGTGATATCTTATTTTCAAGTCCATTAGGTGTATTCAAAATTAAATGAAAGATAGATATTATTGTGAAGAGGTAGATTTTAAAGTTTTTATCATGAATTTATTATATTTTGAAATTATAGATTTAATTTTTCCCTCTATATAAATTATTTACTAATTTTTCACATATGTATCTAGACTCTTTATCGAAATACTAGGAGTTTGGGATTGATTGAACATATCTTATTATCAGCTAATGCTAGTTTAAATATAAATACTAATTTTGGAACGATAACATACTCAGTATAATATGAATAGTCAATTTAATTACATAAATTTTAAGGACAATGACAAAAAAAATAAGAAATTTAATGGGTAAGTCTTGAAATTTTAAAGAATAAACCAAACAAATAATGAAAGAAAATAAGTAAACAATTAAAACGCTAGAGGGAGATAATAAATATCATCCATCCTCTAGTGATGGAGCTAGAATTTTAATTGAGATGTTAAAATATGAAAAAGTAAAATTATATAAAAGTCAAAGAGTGTGAATTAGGGGTGTGCATCAGTCGGTTCGGTTCCTTTTTATACATTATCGGTTCGGTTTATTGATTTTTAATTTTAAATATGTTAAACCAATAAGCACCCAATAAAATATTTTTTATCGATTTTTGATTTACCCGATAAGAATGATAATGAAAATTTGCATTAACAAAAAACAAATAGAGTACGAATATTATGTTTATAAACTTGCAAAAGCTATAATTAGTTAATTACAAATTAAAATACTAAAGTGGATAACTAATCACTCAAGTACCGTAAAGATTAAAATAGAAAAAGTATTGCAATAGTGCCCTATTACTATTAAATTACTAATATTTAATATTTATGAAGAGATAAAATAATAAATTATTATAATCTTATGGGATTATTGGTTTACCCAATAACCCGATAGTAAAAATCAATATTAAACCGATAACCCAATAATTTTTTTTTCTATACTCATTAAAAAACAATAACCTAATAATCCAATAATATTTTTATTGATTCGATCAGCCCCTAATATAAATCTCACTGATGAATTCAATTCTATAAAAAGAAGGAAAAAATAATAGTCCAATAAGACAAACATGAAGTTGAACCTTAAACTTAAGCAAACCAATAACAATAATAAGACAAACGTAAAACTTGAATCCTAAATTTCATTTCTAAAGATGCATTCAATAATCATTACACCATAAAACTCTTCAAATTTAGGTGAACATTTATGCATTTAAGCTAATTTAAATAAATATAATATTAGTAGTATCATTCATTTTAACCATAAAAAATATAAATTAATTCTACTTATTAAAATCTAAATCTAAATAATTTTAAAAAATTACTCTTTCTAATCTATATTAAATGAATTGTTGGCTGATGGAGTCACACTTAATTTATTATGATAGGAGTTTTGCAAGTAATTATATTAAAAACTAAAACGACGAATAATTTTGTTTTTTAAAAGGATTATTTTATAGACTTATAAAATTAATTTTAAAAAAGAGATAATAATCTTATAGATTCTCCATCATATTCAAGATCTTAAAACTAGATTGCAGCTTTTCACGTTGTTGTTATCATTTTGGATAGTATTCATATTAATTTATAGAGATTTAATATATACTTTTAAAATACAATTAATAAATTGACCCAACCCCGACTAAGTAGGTACGTAACAAAATTGAATTTACGAGCACAAATTGAACACTTACGCTATTCTTAATTACGTACGTCTTAAATTAGCTGTCATATTTTGTGTTTAAAAATTTATTCAACTTATTTTTAAAATAAATTTAATTTAAATATATAAATTATATAAAAATATTTTAAGTTATAAATTTTTCAATATTAATTTAAATTTTTTAAAAATTAATTAAAAATAGAAACGGAGAGAGGGGAAATACCAGTCAAATCTTTTATATTTGGCCTTATGATAAAATATTTCCAGCTCACGACTAAGATTATTTGCATTTGAATATTGAATAATCAATCCGACATGTATCGATATCTTTCAACCTCAACTAGTATACTCTTTTGAAAAACTTTCTTTTGAAATTTCTTTGTCGTACACGTGATTATTTTTTAAAATATATATACGTTGGATAATAAAGTATGACATGACATAATTCTTTATGCTATGAAGATATATTTTGGATAATAAGTTATAAAAGTTGTTGATTATGATACAAGATTAGTAGGGAAAAATAATATATGTGGTGAAATTTTATAAATAGGGTTTAGAGAGGGTAAAATATATGCAGACCTTGGTATTATCTCATAGAAATAGAAATTTTGTTTTTGAAAAACTCCCGTCTAAAAAATCAAGCACCATAAAGCAGAAGATACAAGATGTGGAAAAAAGGAAAATGATTAATAAGGAAAAACAAATGATAGTATGTAAATACGATAAAAGTAATAGATATAAGATAAATAATGACAATGCATATATATATATATATATATATATATATATATTCTGTTTATGGAACTTGATTCTTGAAACGAGAGTTTTTTGAAAATAATCTCTCTATCTTTATGAAATTATGGTAAAGTCTGCGTGTATTTTACAAAGAGATTCCTCTTGTAAAATTTCACAAAGTATAATATTATTATTGTTATAATAAAAAAAAAATATATTTAGTGAGGTGTTTTATAATAGGGTACACATCAACTTTTTCTATTCCTACTACTCCATTAAAGAAGAGAAAATATCACCAATCATCATTCTTTAACATCCCCGCTCCATTTTTATCAACAACTAAGCTTAGCTACAACAATGGCAATAGCATTAACTTCACCTTCTTCTCTTCCTCTTCATTCTCTTCATCAACACTTTCCATCATCAAAATACTTCACATTTCGTCGTGTCACTCTTTCTTTATCAGCCCAACATACAAATTTACCGGTCAGGAAGATCCCCGGCGACTATGGGTTGCCGGTGATTGGTCCATGGAAAGATAGACTTGATTACTTTTACAATCAAGGCAAAAACAACTACTTCAAATCAAGAATTGAGAAATATGAATCTACTGTATTCAGAACGAATATGCCACCGGGACCATTCATTTCTCCGAACCCAAACGTCATCGTTTTGCTCGACGGCAAGAGTTTTCCGGTACTTTTCGACGTTTCGAAAGTTGAAAAGAAAGACATATTCACCGGAACTTACATGCCGTCAACTGAACTCACCGGTGGTTATCGTGTACTTTCCTATCTCGACCCATCTGAACCAAACCATGAAAAATTGAAGGAATTGATGTTCTTTCTTCTTTCTTCTCGTCGTGATCACGTTATACCCAAATTCCATGAAGCTTTTACAGAGCTCTTCCAAACCCTAGATAAGGAAATGGTGGAAAAAGGTAAAGCTGATTTAAACTCCGGTAATGATCAAGCTTCTTTTAATTTCTTAGCTAAATCGTTGTTCGGAGCTAACCCAATTGAGACTAACCTCGGTACTGATGCTCCGACGATGATCGGAAAATGGGTGTTGTTTCAGCTTCATCCTGTGCTTACTCTTGGTCTTCCGAAGTTTCTAGACGACCTCATTCTTCATACTTTCCGGTTACCGCCGGTTCTGGTGAGGAAAGATTACCAGAGACTGTACGATTTCTTCTACATTAACTCCACTGCTTTATTCACCGAAGCTGAAAAACTCGGCATTTCACGAGAAGAAGCTTGTCATAATCTTCTCTTCGCTACCTGCTTCAATTCCTTCGGTGGAATGAAGGTTTTCTTTCCCAATATGCTGAAATCGATAGCGAAAGCAGGGGTGGAGATCCATACCCTTTTAGCAAACGAGATCCGAT
>DF359086.1:683-34436 GCA_000787875.1 Solanum virginianum
ATTGTGGGTATAATGGTAGATGCCCGGGACCAGGTTATGTGTCGTTTGTCCATAACTTTTGTGTTAAGCTTATCAATTTTTTTTAATAAATGATTGGCTTAGCAAGTTTATAATCTATATCTAAGGCATCACCAGAAGCTGATCTAACAATATGAGTAGTTTTTGAAAAATATCTTGAAGGAACTAATCCTTCTTGAATACAGCTTACATCGGCACCGCGCTACAAAGGGATTTTTTTAGTGAACGTGTTACAAGCCGAAGTTCTTTTTGACTTGAAAGGGTAATCTAGAAATAAATCAGTCACTTTTATTTTCATAATTAATCGATTTAGATGCTAAAAGATCATATCTCACGGGGTCGAACCGTCATTCCAGGATTTGCAATCCGATACATTTCCATTATGTTACCTAGCCAAACCCGCCACCTCATTAGAATTTCATTCAATTAACAATTTCAAAGTATCATAAAAAATAGAAAAACTGCTTTTTTCCTTGCCAGGATAATAAAGTCATGAAATTCTTCATTTTTGATTTTTTATAAAAAATGGATTTATCTGAACCAATACATGATTTTCTTTTAGTCTTTCTAGGATCGGGTCTTATATTAGGGGGTCTAGGAGGACGGACGCTAAGATGGAATAAGCCCGCTAATATGCCCAATGTTCATATTGCAGAGGAATGTTGCCTTAGAACTCTCAGTATCTATATTTTTATGTTCTGGATTTTTCTCTAACCTTGTAGTTAAAATACTTGTTATACTTGCTGCAGACCAGAGATAAAACAACAACAACAACAACAACAACAATAACAATAGTAATAATAATAACAATAATAAAAATTACAACAACAACAACAACAACAACAACAACAACAACAATAATAATAATAATAACAACAACAACAACAACAACAACAACAACAACAACAACAACAACAACAACAACAACAACAACAACAACAACAACAACAACAACAACAACAACAACAACAACAACAACAACAACAACAACAACAACAACAACAACAACAACAACAACACAATAACAATAATAATAATAACAATAATAATAATAACAATAATAATAATAACAATAAGAAGAATAACAATAACAAGAATGACAACAACAGTAATAATAATAACAACAATAAAAACAACAATAGCAACAATAACAACAATATTAACAACAACAATAACAACAACAACACAACAACAACAACAACAATAATAATAATAATAATAGCTTGCAATTTAATACTTATTTGTGCTAAGATAAATAGAAGTAACTAAGAATGTGTTCCCATAATTTTATAACTTAACAAGAATAATGTGTTAGTGATCTATTTCAATTTTTTAGCGTGCGAAACTAGTAAGTTATGTTCATCTAAGTCCTTGGTTAAGCAAGTCGATGAATTTCACCTTGCAACTTGGTCCATCTATAGGTGTATGCATTACTAACCCTTATCATGGTCCCAGATTTAGCCATACCTTGGTCTGTTCAAGCTAATTAGATGAGTATCATCATATCAAATCTCTATTATTTATCTCTATTCCCATTCGTTACTCCCTTGGTCCTGCAAGTGATGAGGCCATATATTGGACTCATAATGAGCTTAAATTGCATGAAATATTATCCTCAATGTATTCTTTTGCCTCATATGTTAACCAATTTGTGTGTTTGATGTTAGAAATGAGAAAGAAAATATATGAAAAGACAAATCTTAAAAAAAAAAAAAAGGACAAAAGGAGCAAAATTGCAAAAAAATGGTAGAAGTCGGTCATTGCTGAATGATTCGGTGGATCACCAAATGATGACAGCGATTGCCTAATATTGCAGTGTCCAACCCCAAGTATTCTGTGGACAAAGGTGATGAAGGTGCAATTTTGATGGATCACCGAATAGGTTTGGCGACGCATAGTTGCGTTGCCTAATGCTACAGTCTCAAGACTTTTATCTGATGTCCAAAAAAGAAGTCAAGCACACATTCAGCAAATCACCGATGTATTCGGCGATGGCCGATCTTGATCGTCGAATGGCTACTCGTACACAAATTGGTGGTATTTTTGTCTAGAGTATAAAAAGAAAATGAAAGGACTTTTTTGGTATAGAATTGACAAAAGGAGATCCTCAGTATTACAATTAAAGAGAGGAAGCACATCTATCAAGAGAAGTTTCTGCCTGAAGAAAAAGGGTTTTCCCTTGGCTTTGAGAGGAAGATTGGAGTAGGAGAAGAATAATTTATTTCTAGTTTCTTGTTAATTTCAACACCAATTGTCATAGAGAATACATATAGTAATTCAATTTACCTTTTAGACATGCAAGGCTGAAAAACCCCATGTTGGGAGTGTGTAATAACTTGGATTCTTGAATTCATGATTGGGTCTTTATTATTTTGAATGTATTGCTATTAATTGATGTAGATTAATGTTTATTACCATATATAATTGAAGCTTTGAGGTTGCTAACACAAAGTTTATGTTTAGATCTTGATTATTGCAATTATCCTTGAATGATTGAAGTTGATACTGAATATGATAGCTTGAATGCTGTTAGTTGTGTTGAATGCCTAATCAGAGTTTAATCGACTAAGGTTTTAGAAGGTTTTCTATTCAGTTGCATAGGTCTCATTATGTTCTAGTGTGATTTAGCATATGAGACCTTATCAGGTTCATATGGAATGCTGCTTTCGTCTGATCGGAGATTGTAGTAACTAGAAATCTAGACTATTCATGTTCAATTAATGCATTTGTTCAATATATAACATCCAAATATTTATTTTTTGATCCAAGTGTATACACCCTAGACATGCCCCTTTTCTATTAGCATTAAAACTAATTCAAGCAATCGCATTTATTACATAATAATTCAAGTCTTTTTATTGACTCTACAAACTATTAGAACAAGTCAGTACTTAAAAGTGTGAATTCCACAATTCCCTGTGGATTGAATCCCGACTCCTTGTTGGATAATTATGCTAATGATGACCATCATACTTCTTACTTATTTTGAGGTATGATTTGAGAGACATCAAAAATGGCGTCATTGTTGAAGAATGGTGTTATGTTTCTGGTTGTTTTATTGAGCTAATTCTTTGTACTTGAGCATACTTACATGCTTTTATCTTTTTTCCTTTGTGTTTCTTCAATTTTGTAGTGGAAGAAATGAGCACTCAAGGGAGTATTAATGGTGATGATATCGAAAATCTCAACGATGCAAATTGGGATCAACTTAGGAGTGTTGATGCTATTAGGTTGCCCCCTTTTGCGGGTAATGCAATGTTTCATGTCACTAGCACCATGCTCCAATTATTGCAGCTGAAAGGTTTATTTGGGGGTTTGGCACATGAGGACCCTCACGAGCATATTCGTAACTTTGTGGATATGTGCTCTCTATTCACTTTCAAGGGTGTCACTGAAGAGGCAATCCGATTGAGGTTGTTTCCTTCTTCATTGTCTGGGATAGCAATAAGATGGCTAGATGAGTTACCAAGAAAATCATTTCTAGTTTTCGCCTTTGCAATAAATTCCTTAAACCAATTTATAAATTCTACCTTCAATCCAGAACGTACCTTCAATCCAGAACGATTAGAGTGAGTTCGATCATACATCCATCAACGATGTGCAAATTTCATATACACAAATAAAGAAAATTGAGAATTTAACTAGACAAACTAGCAACAACTTAATAAAGAACACAAGGACTACTAATGAACCAGATAAACTAGGTGGAAGTTATGCAGTAAAGGAATATTCACTATTAGTTAAGATTACAGGGAGAAAAATAAGTTTAACTAATCTAAGACATGACCTCGAAAAATTAAAATTTCATTTTATAATCAGTCATGAAGAAGCTAAAATTAAATCGGAACAAAAGCATATATAGAGAAATGGAAAACATAGAAATAAGAAATATTTAACAGAACTCTCAAATACATAGTAAAACATTAATTCATAGTAAACTATAGGAACCTTCACATATCCCGAAGCATTTACTATTCTTGTGAACATTCAATAAAGATAATTAAAAAATATTGCTAATTTTTCTTAATTCAGTGAAAAAATATTGTAGGACAATTAAGTATTTCTATTATTTTTTACTATGGGAATGTTCTGCTAAGAAGAATGATTTGTATGAACTGTCAAAAATCTTAAGCGAGTTAATGAAAATTGACAGAGTTAAAGATATAAATAAGCTATTCGAGAAAATACCTGAAAAGAATGTTGTTATTTGGTCGATTATGATCCATGGATTTTCTAAAAATATGTTACATGAAAAATTAGTTGAAAGTTCCAACTCAATGAGACTCGATGAGAAATATTGGTTTAGTCCCTAACTCATTTACTATTGTGGGTGTTCTTGTGGGGGTCTCAAGATTGAGGGATCAGATACTTGGAAAATCAGTTCACGGGCTGATAGTGAAGTTGGGGTGGGAAGATAATTCATTTGTGCGCAATTCACTTCTAGAGGCTTATGCAAAATGTGGAAATAACAGTAACTCTTGTAACATTTTCGAGGACATAATAAGTCAGGGTCTGATTTCTTCTAATGCAATGATTAGTGCATTTGTACATAATGAACTCTTTGAAGAGGCTTTCTTGTTATTTAATAAGTTTAGAGAGTCTAGCTTGTTTCCTAATTCAATGATAGTCATAGCCTTGACACAAAGCTGTGTGGGTATGGGATCCAAATGTCTGTGTGAATCAGTTCATGCCATGGGTGTTAAGTTTGGTCTTGTGTTTGATATTCATGTCAACAATTCACATCTTTTCTTGTATTCAAGTTTGACGAAGGTACCTGCTGCTTGGGAGATTTTCGATACAATGGAAGAGAGAGATGTCATCAGTTGGTCAATGATGATGAGCTTACTGGTTCAGCTAGAATATGCTTCACATGCTAGAATGTTTTTTCTATGGTTATTTCAAATAGTCTAGTTGAATTAAATAGGTAAAATTCTAACAACGTGTTCATAGAAGGCAGGCAGATACTGGATACAACTTATAAGGTAGTGGACTCGAAGGGCTAGGTGACTACAGAAATTAGAGATTGAGAAAGTTAGAAGGTCAAGCATGTACCAACAACAACAATAATAACTATGCCTCAATACCAAATAAGTTGAAGTCTGATAAAATAACCTTTCCAATGAGGCCCCGAAGCCAAAACCTTATAAATAGTTTAAATAGACAAGTGTTTTATAATGTGATGTCATAAACTTATAAAAGCACTGCTAGTATTGTGTAATTTTGAGCAATAACTATAATACATCACCCCTTAACTCTACAAAGAAAAAGTGGGAGGAGCTAGTAGGGTTAGGTTGAGGGTCCCTTCATAATATGGAACATAGCTACGCAGTACATATTCCTAACACCAGCATCCTAATAGTGACACCAATGGGACAAATGTAATCTACTTCTAACAGCTAGTTTTAATAGCTAGATTCATCTGAATTAATACTATACTTATTTTTTTAAAATATATATATATATGTGTGTGTGTGTGTATAGATAAACATATTTATACTTATAAAAGATAATAAGTCTGCAATTGGATAAATGATATGCACATATAAATTGATCCAAACACGAGCATCCTACTGGAATAATAGTGACACCAACTCACCAAGGGACAAATGTAATCTACTTCTGATTACACATTCAAAAATGCATGAATCTACAAAACATTTAGCAATTAGCTTAGATGAGAACTTAAAAGTCCTTGAAATTTAGGCTATTTCAGAGTAGATCTCAAGATATACACAACAATCAATATAATTAACAAGTGAAGTTAAAAGATCAACCATCGATATTAGATAGAGCTCAGTAATTTCATTGTAGCACCTTGTTTATCAGATCATAGTCACTTGAATATACAATTACCTCTACAAATACTTGTACAAAATACTGAAATAGAGATCTTTTCTAGTTTTCGCAATACTAAAGCAATTTTCCAAAGTAAGCAGGAATCAATCATTAAATAAACAAAATTCTAGCAATATTTTCATGGAAGGTGGGCAGATACTGGATATAACTTATAAGGTGGTGGACTCGAAGGGACAGGTGACTACTATGATGGCGTGAATCAGAATTTTCGAATGATTTATTATGCTAAAGTTGAAAAATAGAGAGAACGATATATTGTACACAGAGCAAGATGAATCCAGCGACCAAACAAGCAAATATGCAGAAAGCATATATATACATTACCCCAACCAAATTTGAACCTTCAGTTGCTTGGCCTTGAACTACTGAATGTCACGATCCAAGCCTAGGGCCTAAACGTGACACGCCGAATGGGGAACCCGAAGGAATCCCAAACAAGCCTCTTAGCATATCAATTACACATCCTTGGTTGCGGAGGCAAAATAACAACAACAAGAGATATAAATAAGGGAAATGGGACTAAGGAAAGTCTTCGATAATCATAAAACATTCAAGAGTCAAGCTTATAGCATAAATACATCAATTATCCAACAACACCTCTAACATGGAATGGAGCGGGGGCCAAGGCTACATTGCAACAAGACATAAGTCAACATAGTCAAAATGCATAATCATAAGCAAGGGATAAGTATAATATCAATATGGCATGCATGATCAATGCTTAAGATAAAACATGTTTATAAATCATATAATTGGCAAAATATATATTACATGTGTGGGAAGAGACCATAACCGACATAGACCAAGGGAACTACTACTTCGAATCCTAGGCATGTCACCCCCTTGGAAGGTGATTGAGGTATCCATCCCTCAACAAGGTGATTGGGCATGTCACCCCACAATAAGGTGATCGAGGTATCCACTCCTCAACAAGGTGATTGGGCATGTCATTCCCCCACAAGGTGATCGAGGTATCCACCCCTAAACATGGTGATTGAGCATGTCACCCCCTAACAAGATGGTCGAGGTATCCACCCCCCAACATGGTGATTGGCCATGTTACCCCCAACAAGGTGGTTGAGGCATGTCACCCCCTCAACAAGGTGATTGGGCATGTCATTCCCCCACAAGGTGATCGAGGTATCCACCCCCCAACATGGTGATTGGCCATGTTACCCCCAACAAGGTGGTTGAGGCATGTCACCCCCTCAACAAGGTGATTGGGCATGTCACCCCCCCCAACAAGGTGTGGTCTACTTGCGACACCATACATACTTTTCATGAACTTAATGCATACATACAAGCCCTTAATCATCATAAAGTCATATGACTTGTAAACTATGTATAGATCATCAATAACTGGAGAATCCTTGTCAAGATATTTTATCAAACACTTGGTGGGTTCATAGTGCTAGTTCAAAATCATGTAATTCAAGGGTGGTATAATATGAGGAAACTCAATGTAAATGAATCCACCAACACATAGTAAAACACTCATGTAAGATACCTTGAAATCCATCATCAAATCTCATAATAGATATTAGTTTCATAGCTCAAAACATGCATAGTCTTAATAGACAAAACCAATTCATAGTATAAGTTTGAGATATAAATATACATAATCAATCAACATTTTATAAAACTCCAACATAATTTATCATCAAAATCCATAATAAGAGATACCCATAGAAGATACAACTTAAAAATATGCAATTTTCATAAGAAAGAAGATTGGGCTCCATGGGTGAAAGGACCCCAATGGATGAAACCCACATACCTCAAACTTGGGTTTTCATGAGATGAGCATGAAGAGGACTTGGAGCTTGAAGAGAATCCTTGAGTTTCAAAGTTAGGCTTGAGATCCTTGAAATTTGAATGAGATATTTGGTTAAATCTTGGAGAGATTTTTGAGAGGGTCTTGAGTGATATAGAGTTGAAAAAGAACTAAGTATAGGTATTTTCACGCATAAGTGGGAATGAGGCTATGACCCCAATGCCCTTGGCCGACACAGAAAAATCAAGGAAAAACTTGTATTGGTTTGCGATGCAGACCCAATATGAAGGCAAAAGTTATACTACTCTGCACTCAGTTCGCGCCGCGGCCTGGTCACGGATGTACACTAGATAAGAAAAATTAGCAAAAATTATTTTTCGCTATGGGTCTTCTAAAATTGGGGTTATACCCATTTCGCACTCAATTTTGTCCCCTAATAATATGAAGTTGAATTTTTGATATCACGCATAAATTTTGAGATATATGAAAATTACGATTATGGGTATTTTCGAAGCACATTTTTAGGCATTTCTGTATCTCCCCCTTGGGAACGTTTGTACCCGAATATCAAAGAAGCATGCATAAGAGAAGTAATCAAGAAGATTTCAGCCCGACATCAAAATTGCAACAATTGCATTTAACATCATTTTCAAAAATCTCAACATGAATGTCGAAAATTACCATAAACTTACCAACATAAACATGAATGCATGAAAATGACATAAGGGCTGAAACTTAAGACTTGAAATCATATAAGGGACTTACCTCCTCAATCAAGGAAGACTTAGAACCATCAACAACCACTACACTACCATTGTTAACTTCATCCAACCTAACCCCCAATCTAGCCAACTGGTGAACCTCTCTAGAAGACAAGATAGGAGAGAAGACAAACTTATCTTTCAAGGTTTGGAAACGCTTCTCACTTTCTTCGGTCCACACAAATTTTGTCGTCTTTTGTGTCAACTTAGTCATAAGAGAAGCAGTAGAAGAGAAGCCATTCACAAACCTCCGGTAATAACCCACAAAACACACAGAAATTCTAATGTCCGATGGAGTCAAAGATCTAGGCCAATTTCTAATCACCGCCGTCTTTTTAGGATCCACCTTAATGCTATCACCCAACATCACATGCCCTAGAAAAGCAACCTCTTTCAACCAAAACTCACATTTTTCATATTTAGCATATAACTTCTCCTCCCTCAAGATTTGTAACACCATCCTTAAGTGATTCACATGCTCCTCCTCACTATGGGAATAAATTAAGATATCATTAATGAAAACCACCACAAATAAGTTAAGGTAGAGTTTAAAGACCCTATGCTATGGGAATAAATCAAAATATCATTAATAAAAATCACCACAAACAAGTCAAGGTAGGGTTTAAAAACCCTATTCATGAGATTTATAAATATAGCCGGTGCATTAGTCAACCCAAAGGACATAACCACAAACTCAAAGTGCCCATACCTAGTCCGAAAAGCCATCTTGGGAATGTCACACTCCCTCACTTTCACTTGGTGATACCTTGATCGAAGATCAATCTTAGAAAAGTGACTAGCTCCTTGAATTTGATCAAAAAGGTGATCAATCCTTGGTAGAGGGTACACTTTATGGTAACTCTATTAAGTTGTCAGTAACCAATGCATATTCTAAGAGAACCATCATTTTTCTTCACAAACAACACCAGTGCACCCAAGGTGACTTACTAGGCATTATAAAACCCTTCTCCAACAAATCCCTCAATTGCTCCTTCAACTCCGTCGAGGCCATACGATAAGGGGTAATAGAAATGGGTTGAGTATCGAGAAGGAGATCTAAACCAAAGTCTTTTTCTCTTTTAGGAGAAACATCGGGAAGCTCATGTAGGGGGGAGTAGAAATGGGTTGAGTATCGGGAAGGAGGTCTATGCCAAAGTCTATTTCCCTTTAGGGAGGAACACTAGGAAGAACTTTGGACTTAAATGATAGAGACAACCCGTAAAAATCAACTTTTGGACTTTAAGGCAAGAAATGAATCTACCTTTGACCACCACGTCACAACTTTTCCACTCAAGGACAGGTTCATTAGGAAATTAAAATTTAACCCTATGGGTCCTACAATAAATAAAAGCATAGTAAACATGCAACCAATCCATCCCAAGAATGACATTAAAATCCACCATATGTAATTTCACAAAATCATAAGGCAAGACTTTATGTAAGATGAACACGGAAAATTTTTTATAGACTCTTTTAGCAACAATGGACTCACCAATGGGGGTAGACACTTCATAAGGTTCACACAACAATTCGGGACTAACATGAAGCTTTTTGGCAACAAAGGGAGTAATAAAAGAAAGAGTGGCACCCTGGTCTATCAAAGTATACACATTAAAATCAAAAACCTTTAATATACCGATGACGACATCGGGCACCTCATCCACTCCTTGTCTCCCTTGAAGAGAATAGAATCTATTTTGCTTTGGAGTACCCCCTTGTTGGCCTTCTCTTCCCTTTGGACCCACATTTGGACCTTGGCCTTGTGGACGACCATCTTTACCTTTATTTTGAGCATGAGGATAATCAATCGCCTTATGACCCACTTATCCACAACCATAGCAAGCATTATAGTTCTTCAAACAAGGGCCATTATGGCTCCTACCATATCTTTTGCATATAGGGTTAGGCACCCCACCACCACCACCTTGGAATCTAGGGTTATCATTAGAAAACCTTCTATTAGGAGCATTGGAAGACCCTTGGCCTTAGAACTTATGGCTTTAAGGAAATTGGCCACCCTTGGAATTTTGGAATCCACCTTCAAAACAAGCCCTTTGGGTTTACTTCTTCTCTTTCTAAGCTTTTCCCTCTCTAATTATTTTGGCATATGTCATAAGGTGGGACAAATCCATATCACCTATTAGCATAGTGGTACGACACTCCTTATTAACCAAGTCGGACACACCCGACACAAATTTGTTCATCCTTGATCTCGGATCAGCAACCAATTGTGGGGTATACTTGGAGAGTTGGTTGAACTTGAGGGCATATTCTCTCACACTCATAGAACCTTGCTTAAGGTTCATAAACTCTATCATTTTAGCCTCCCTTAGTTCGATAGGAAAGAACCAGTTTAGGAATGTAGCTTTGAACTCCTCCCAAGGAATAACATCATCATCTCCATTGTCTAAACCAAATTTGAGCCACCCCTTTGAGTTGGTAGGACACTAACTCTACCATTTCCTCCGAATTAACCCCCATGATATATAGAACTTTATACACCTCATCGATAAACTCTTGGGAATCCTCATCTGTCTTGGATCCATGGAACTCCGATGGGTTCATTCTAGTGAAATCCCTCACCCTAAAAGCCGGAGTGGCAGTATGAGGGGCTTAGACCACTTGGTGAATTTGGTTGGTCATAGCACATGTCAACATTGTAATAGCATCCTGGAACTCATCTTAGACTACCCCTCCACCTTGAGAAGCTTGAGGAGTGGGAGGGACCGGTTGCTCCTCGGGTGTACGGGCTCTCCTGACCTCTTGGAATTGGCATGATCTAGAAGAGCAAAGAGCATTCGTTAGGGTACTAGCCTTAAACTTACATCTAAGGCATGATATAGACCATGAAGAAGTGAAACATTTCCTACAATGCCTCATAGCCTCCCATTCATAATCGTGACACGCTTCACAACCATGAATAGGACTCTAATCAACGTGGTGTGTTATATTTCGAGGACCATTAACAACCTAATGCTCTGATACCAAGTTTGTCATGACCCCAATCTAGGGCCTAGACGTGACACGACGAATAGGGAACCCAAAGGAACCCCAAACAAGCCTCTTAACATATTAATCACACATCCTTGGTCATGGAAGCAAAATAACAACAACAAGAGATATAAATAAGGGAAACAAGACTAAGGGAAGTCTTTGATAATCATAAAACATTCAAGAGTCAAGCTCATAGCATACAACAATAACAACATATCCAGTTAAATCCCACAAGTGGGGTCTGGGAAGGGTAGAGTGTACGCAGACCTTACTACTACCTCATAGAAGTAGAGAGGTTGTTTCCTGGGAACCCTCATCTCTAAAACCCATAAGCAGAATAAACTAGATATGACAAAAAGTAAAGGAAAGGGAACAGAAAAAATGACTACTAACACTAAGCACATGACAATACATAATTATGATACAATTAACACATAAACAACAAATAATGACAACACATGATATAACGTAAATATGATAAAACTAACACATATATGACCTATAATGTGAACACAAGATGATTTAAAAAAAACACGTCCTCCACCTAACCCTACTATATCCCAAGGCCATGCCTCCACCTAACCCTACCAATTAGCCTACTACTCTAATTTGCGACCTCCAGTTCTTTCTATCTAGGGTCATGTCCTCGGTGAGATCAAGTTCCGCCATATCATGTCTAATCACCTCCTCCCAGTACTTTTTTGATCTACCTCTACCCCCTCCGAGTGGATCCTAAGACCAACCTCTCGCACCTCCTAACAGGAGCATCGGTACTCCTTCTCTGCATATGTCCAAACCATCGCAGTCTCGCTTCCCTCATCTTATCAGCCATCGAAGCCACCTCTAGCTTCTCCTGAATGCTCTCATTCCTAATCTTGTCACTCCTGGTGTGACCACACATCCATCTCAACATCCTCATCTCTGCAACATGCATCTTCTGGACATGTGTCTTTTTGATTGGCCAACATTCCACCCCATACAGTAAAGATGGTCTTACCACCAATCTGTAAAACTTACCTTTTAGTTTAGGTGGTATCTTTTTATCACACAATACTCCCTATGTAAGCCTCCATTTAGTCCATGCTGCCCCAATACGATGTGTGACATCATCTCAGTTTGGTCCTACTCAATTTGAACCCTTGGACTCCAAGGCGTGTCTCTAATCCATCCTAAGAATGACATCAAAATCCACTATATGTAATTCCACAAAATCACAAGGCAAGACTTAATGTAAGATGAACACGGGAAAATTTTTATAGACTCTTTTAGCAACAATGGACTCACCAACGGGGGTAGAAACTTCATAAGGTTCACACAATAATTCGGGACTAACATGAAGCTTTTTGGTAACAAATGGAGTAATAAAAGAAAGAGTGGCACCCTGGTCTATTAAAGTATACACATTAAAATCAAAAACCTTTAATATACCAATGACGACATCGGGCACTTTATCCACTCCTTGTCTCCCTTGAAGAGAATAGAATCTATTTTGCTTTGGAGTACCCCCTTGTTGGCCTTCTCTTCCCTTTGGACCCATATTTGGACCTTGGCCTTGTGGACGACCATCTCTACCTTTATTTTGAGCATGAGGATAATCAATCGCCTTATGACCCACTTCTCCACAACCATAGCAAGCATTATAGTTCTTCAAACAAGGGTCATTATGGCTCCTACCACATCTTTTGCATATAGGGTTAGGCACCCCACCACCACTACCTTGGAATTTAGGGTTATCATTAGAAAACCTTCTATTAGGAGCATTGGAAGACCCTTGGCCTTAGAACTTGTGGCTTTAAGGAAATTGGCCACCCTTGGAATTTAGGAATCCACATTCAAAACAAGCCCTTTTGATTTACTTGTTCTCTTTCTAAGCTTTTTCCCCACTAATTATTTTGGCATATGTCATAAGGTGGGACAAATCCATATCACCTATTAGCATAGCGGTACGACACTCCTTATTAACCAAGTCGGACACACCCGGCATAAAATTTGTTCATCCTTGATCTTGGCTCACCAACCAATTGTGGGGTATACTAGGAGAGTTAGTTGAACTTGAGGGCATACTCCCTCACACCCATAGAACCTTGCTTAACATTTATAAACTCTATCATTTTAGCCTCCCTTAGTTCGATAGGAAAGAACCAGTTTAGGAATGCAGCTTTGAACTCCTCCCAAGGAATAACATCATCATCTCCATTGTCTAAACCAAATTTGAGCCACCCCTTTGAGTTAGTAGGCCACTAACTCTACCATTTCCTCCGAATTGACCCCCATGATAGATAGAACTTTGTACACCTCATCGATGAACTCTTGGGGATCCTCATCTGTCTTGGATCCATGGAACTTCGATGGGTTCATTCTAGTGAAATCCCTCACCCTAGAAGCCGGAGTGGCAGTATGAGGGGCTTGGACCCCTTGGTGAATTTGGTTAGTCATAGCACGTGCCAACATTGTAATAGCATCCTAGAACTCATCTTAGACTACCCCTCCACCTTGAGGAGCTTGAGGAGCAGGAGGGACCGGAGGCTCCTCGGGTGTACGGGCTCTCCTGACCTCTTGGAATCGGCATGATCTAGAAGAGCAAAGAGCATTCGTTAGGGGACTAGCCTTAAACTTACATCTAAAGCACGATATAGACCATGAAGAAGTGAAACATTTCCTACAATGCCTCAAGCCTCCCATTCATAATCGTGACACACTTCACAACCATGAATAGGACTCTAATCAACGTGGTGTGTTATATTTCGAGGACCATTAACAACCTAATGCTCTGATATCAAGTTTGTCATGACCCAAATCTAGGGCCCAGACGTGACACGGCGAATGGGAAACCCAAAGGAACCCTAAACAAGCCTCTTAGCATATTAATCACACGTCCTTGGTCATGGAAGCAAAATAACAACAACAAAAGATTTATAAGGGAAATGAGACTAAGGTAAGTCTTTGATAATCATAAAACATTCAAGAGTCAGGCTCATAGCATACAACAACAACAACATACCCAGTTAAATCCCACAAGTGGGGTCAGGGGAGGGTAGAATATACGCAGACCTTACCACTACCTCATAGAAGTAGAGAGACGGTTTCATGGGAACCCTCATATCAAAAACTCATAAGCAGAAAGAACTAAATATGACAAAAAGGGAAGGGAAGGGAACAGAAAGATCGATTAATAATGAAATTCTTCCGTAGGTCGTTACCGACATATCAGTAGATGAAATTTACATCTGGTATTGATGCATTACAGGCAGGCTTGATGGTGAATCAGGACTTGTGAAGTTATGATATAGATTTAAATGGTTAGTTAAGATATTCATATGAGCCAACAGACATGTACTTAATCTTAAGGACCCCTTGCAGAAGCTAGCTGCTTCTTGAAACAATTGATGTCAAAATCTGAAATCGAAACCTAAATAGGAGCACAGTCAAGTCTAGATTTGAGCATTAGTAGGTAGTTGAGCGTTGTCTTATTACTCGCCTATTCATGTATTTGACGTAGTGTCGCTTGTTGTATTAGCCTATTTATGTAGTCTTTGTTATTTGGTATCTAATATCACTATTCATATGTTTATATGATTGCACCTTTGTTCTTGTTGTTACACTTGCATATATTCCACTCTGTTTTGCCATTAGTTGTCATGTTTCTCTTCGCTGTCATTTTTCTTTTAATCACTAGTTTGATTTTCTTGACCCGAGGTTCCTTCGGATCAGCCTTTCTACCTCGAAAGTGGTAAGGCCAACATACACTCCATTCTATTCAAACTCTGCCTTCTGGAATTTCACTGAATATGTTTTTGTTTTTGTTGAATGATGCATGCAAGGGGAAGAGTAATTATTTTGCAAATACAGTGTGCAAGTTGATGTTTTAATTTGCACTAAGATACTTCATTATTAAAAGATAACATTAGAAACATACAAAATAAAAAGATGATCAAGCGCAAATACCTAATAGTGCAAGCTCAGTGTACTAAAGTTCCTGCTATCTGCAGGATCCGCGGAAGGCCCAACCATGAATTTATTCATTGTCAATTCAAATTTCCAACTGTGCACTAAAGTTTCTGCGAATCCGGGGAAGGCCCGACCATGAATTTATTCATTTTCAATTCAAATTTCCAACTTTCCCAATCCTCAAGTAAATTGGATAAGCCACAATTTTTTCACTCTTTCCATCTTCATTCCAAGCCCTTGTGAATTTTTCAACAACATCTTTACTTAACAACTCAACACCCTTTTCTTTTGCAGTTTGATAAGCTGACCATGACTTCAAGTATGTAAAATAAGACTCCAAGTCCATCACTTTCTCAATCTTGAACTCAAATGGTCCATTATGATCACAACCATCAACAGCTTCAAATGGAAACTCGATCGTTTTATACTTTTCATCCACCAATTTTATTGGAGATTCCCAGTAAGGACCAGCATCAGTAGTGTAAAACTTCTCAAATATTGCATCTACTGAGTTGTTTATTTCTGGTGTAGTGTAACACCATGCTGCTATGACTCCATTTGGTTTCTTGAGTAACCGTTTAACATGTTCGTAAAAGGATGGAAGATCAAACCAATGCATTGCTTGAGCTATTGTGATCAAATCTACACTTGACTCTGCTCCTATATTGGATTCGATTTCGGATTTTGACAGCTTAGGAGGGGTACATATGTATCGAATATTCGGAGCCTTTGCTGCAAATTCTAGCTGCTTTGGACTTGTGTCTGTAGCTATCACATTCTTGTAAAGCTTAGCTAACTGAAGTAAACAATGTTTTTGTAGCAAATTAGGACAACAAAAGTATAATGGAACACTAAGGGATGAATGTTACTGAACTCTTTATTAAGTAAGTGAACTCTTTATTAAGTACTCCTTCTATTTTAATTTATGTGGCGGAGTTTCTCTTGTTAAAGAAAAAAGAAAAGACGTGTCAGAACTTTTGTCTTAAAGCACGCGAAAAATGAACAAGAGTTCCGAAAACAGAAAGATGATGTTCTATTTAGAACTGACTAATAAGAAAACAGTTATAACAAGAAGTCTCACATCAGCAAAACATAGGAGAGATGTTGGATATATTGGATATATAAGTAAGCAAACATTGCCTATTAGTGAAGCATTTTAAAAGCTGTGCCGATCTAAGCTCAAAAGCCTACAATATCACTAATGGATTGGACCATTACAATAGTCTCATATAAAGTGAAACGAATGCTAGGTTTCTTACTTTTTTTACCAGATGGACTAATTGGAAAAAGAAAAAATCATTGTCACTCTCTCAGAAACAGAGGACTTTACTGTTTCCTATCCAACTATATATGATAGTTCTTATGTTTTTTCGTTTTATGCGGCGTCTCTTTTCTTTTTATTTCATCTGAAAAAATATTATTTCATTATAATTAAAAATATTTTAACTTTTGTTCCTGGGATCGTTTGGTTGGCAACATATTATTCTAAGATAATCAATTCTAGGATAAGTCAGTATGAATTAAGTTATCCCACCACATATATGGGATAAGTTATCCCATTAAAAATAATGAGATTACCTTATACTTCTATTTAGAATGGTTAGTTGACTAGATTAGTATTGTAACTACTTGATTAGTTAGTGTAGTTAGTTGAAAGTTAGTTAATTAATTAGTTAGTTAATTGTTAAGAATGAGTAGTGATCAGATGTGGTAGAGCATACTTTAGTAGTGTGAGGCTTATTGTACATAAAGCTCACCCTTCTGTGAAGCTATTACAGCAGTATGTGGTAGAGCATACTTTAGTAGTGTGAGGCTTATTGTACATAAAGCTACATATACTTGTACATTCTCACAATTGAAGAAATAACAGAACATTTTCTTCTTCTTCCCAAATCAGTTTTCTCCCTGTGCTCTCTCTTCTTCTTGCTCATCTTCACTGAGCTTCTTAACATGGTATCAGAGCTCGAAATCGAGATTTAGTTTACTCGATTCACACACCTACTAGCTGAATTCATGGACGATTCTGGACCTAATGCCAATGTAGAGTCGACGACTTCAGTGGAGACGATTGAGCAAGTTGAGAGGAGACGAAATCATCCTCTCCATCTCCATAGCTCCGACACTCCTGACAGTGTCCTCACTGCGATACAGCTTACCAGTACAGAGAACTACTCCTTATGGAGTAGATCCATGTTGATTAACCTCAAACCCAAAAGTAAGTTGGGGTTTGTGCTTGGTAGCTGTAAGAAGAGTGACTACACGGGCGAGATGGCAGAACAATGGGAGAAGTGCAACGCCTTCGTGCTTGCATGGATTATGAACGCAATTTCTAAGGAACTTCTTAGTAGCATAGTGTATGCTACAGATGCCTCGGTGGTCTGGGATGATCTGAAGGAGCGATTCGACAAGGTAAATGGTTCGAGAAGCTACCAGTTGCATAGGGACATTTGTATGCTCAGCCAAGGTAATCTATCAGTTTCTCTCTATTTCTCGAAATTGAGACTGCTTTGGGATAAATTTGATGCATTAGTTCCCCAACATATATGCAATTATGATAAATCTAGAATCTATATTGATCATTTGGCTTGCTTGAGGCTGTTTACCTTTCTGATGGGGTTGAATGAAGTCTATGATGGTGCCCGTAGCCAAATCCTTATGCAAAGTCCCTTACCTAGTGTGAGTAAGGTATATGCCATGATTATGGCTGATGAAAGTCAGAGGATGACTGCTAGTTCACACATTGGGAATGTTGTGCCAGACCAAATAGCCTTATATGCAGGGAAGGGTAATGGTCCTAAGAGATTTCAGTCTAGGAAGTTTTGTGAATACTGCAAAATTCAAGGCCATGTGAGAGATGAGTGCTACAAATTGAATGGTTATCCCTCAGATTGGAAGTTCAAAAGGAAGCCAGGAACACTAGGTAGTCAAATGCAGGGCAACAAACATCAAGAAGCTGTGAACCATGTCACCACTGCCAAGTCTGGGATGGAGATTGTTGATGAATTTGCTCCTATTTCTTCTATGGTGAAAGGAAAGAAGACTGAGCAGTCAGGCCTTATTATGGCCACACAGCCAACTTTCACTACAAGTCAATACAATAGGCTCCTACATATGCTGGAAAGAGATAAAGCAGTCACAGAGTCTAGCAAACCAGTGGACAACTTGGCAAACATGGCAGGTATAATCACCACCTCCAATACTCTTTCTGTGAATAAAAATAACACAAATATGGGTATGAAAGACAGAAAAGGGAGTTGGATAGTTGATTCAGGTGCCACATGCCATATGACTCATGAATTGGACAAATTTTATGATGTACATAGTTGTCAAGATAAGAGAGTGTATTTACCTAATGGTGAGGCTACACAAGTCTCACACACTGGTTGTTGTAGCACAGTTGATGGGGGACAGTTAGATGATGTGTTGGTAGTGCCTGCATTCAAGCACAATTTACTTTCAGTATCCAAGTTAACAAGATAATTAAATTATTCAGTTAACTTCTTTTCTGAGTTCTTTGTGCTTCAGGACCTCTCCAATGGAAGGGTGAAGGGAATTGGTAAGGAGGTTGATGGATTGTATTATCTTCTTGCTGGACTGCAGAGTGAAGAAAGCTAGAGGAAACAAGTAGTTTGATGTCCCAAAGCTCCAGTGCAGACAAGCTACTTTGGCACAATAGACTTGGTCACCCTTCTGTGAAGCTATTACAGCAGTTGTCCATAGATAAGAGTTACAGCACCATTGAAGCATGTAATAAATGTCCACTCTGTCCACTTGCTAAACAGACAAGATTACCATTTCATTCAAGTATGTCTAAAACTCTAGCCATTTTTGATTTGATACATATGGATGTGTAGGGACCTTATAGAGTTGCTACTCATAATGGTTTCGCATTTTTCTTGACAATTGTTGATGATAAATCAAGAATGTGTTGGCTATACTTGTTAAGATTGAAGAGTAATGTGTTCTCAGTCCTAATGGTTTTTGTAGCATTAGTGAAGAATCAGTTCAACTAGCATGTAAAAAGGGTAAGAACTGATAATGGGACTGAATTCTTTAATAATGAATGTTATAATTTTCTAAATTCACTGGGCATTGTACATGAGAGTAGCTGTCCTTATACTCCACAACAGAATGGGATAGTTGAGAGAAAACACAGACATATACTTGAAGTGGCCAGGGCAGTCAGGTTTCAAGGAAACATCCCTATTAGATTTTGGGGTGAATGTGTGCTTGCTGCTGTATATCTGATAAACAGGCTTCCTACATCAGTTCTACATAGCAAATCTCCTTATGAACAATTCCATAGACACAAGGCAAAGCTTGATCACTTAAGGACCATAGGCTATTTGTGTTATACAACCAAACTAGTCAAACAGGATAAGTTTTCTCCAAAGGCTGAAGTTTGTGTATTGATGGGATACTCATCCACTCAGAAGGGATATTTGCTCTACAGTCTACTTGAGAAGAAGCTTATTGTGAGCAGAGATGTGGTATTCAAGGAGAATGTCTTTCCATTCAGACAAATATCCAACAAAGACAAGCCACTGTTTCCTGTTGAACCTTTTACTGCATTAGATGACTTTCATATCTATGATGAAGATAAAGACCTACCTATTCCTGTGCCTATCAGTAGAGATGATGCACTTCTAGAGGTTGATCCTATGATCATCAGTGAAGTCTCACCAGCACCAGAAGTTTCTTCCAGTGAAAATTCAGATGAAGGACCTCCATTACCTAGGAGGGATGAAGCTGTTGTTACCAGAAAATCCACTAGAAATTCTCATCCTCCTATTTGGATGAGAGACTATGTCACTCCAACATCTAAGTCACACTGCTACCCTCAGAGTAACTATGTTTCATATGACAAGGTTTCTTCTAAGTACAGGGCATACTTGTTTAAATTTTTTGCAGATATTGAGCCAAAAATATTTGAACAAGCAGTCAAAGACAAGAGATGGATAAGTTATGCAGTAGGAGGTGCAAGCACTGGAAGACAATAAGACTTGGGAGATAGTGAAGCTGCCTGAAGGGAAGAATATTGTTGGCTGCAAGTGGGTGTACAAGATCAAGTACAAAGCTGATGGACAGATAGATAGGTTCAAGGCCAGATTAGTGGCAAAAGGATATGGCCAGATTAGTGGCAAAAGCGTATAGCCAAACTGAAGGAGTGAATTACCAGGAGACATTCTCTCCAGTTGTAAAGATGACGACAGTTAGATCAATAGTAGGACTAGCTGCTGCACAACACTGAAAATAATTTGTTCAAAAAAATAATGGTACAATACTCAATTTTGACCCTAAATTTGGAGTCAACTTATAAGTTGGAACTCATATTTTCAAAATACACAAATAGACACTCCAACTTGGCAATTCCTCAACAATTAAACACAACCCCACGCATGCATAGCGCGTGAGTTACAGAATCTTGTGTGCAAGTTGGTGAAGTCCTTATATGGCCTTATGCAAGCTTCAAGGCAATGGAATGCCAAGTTAACAGAGGCATTGTTGAGCTCAGGATATGCTCAGAGTCATTTGGATTACTCTTTATTGACAAAAAGAAGAGGTAATGCTCTATGATAATTCTGGTATATGTTGATGATCTGCTCATTACAGGTAATGATGTAGTACTGATAGAGGAAACTAAACATACTCTACGCAGTCACTTCAAGATCAAGGCCCTAGGTGAGCTGAAATATTTTTTAGGCATTGAATTCATGAGGTCCAAGGAGGGTATAGTGATGAATCAGAGGAAATATGCCCTTGAACTAATAGATAAAGCAGGTTTAGGGGCTGCCCAAGCCCAGCATCACACCTCTTGAATGCAATCAGAAGCTGACCAGCATGGAGTATGAGGAAGACACACCATATGAGGATATTTCTAGGTATCAAAGGTTGGTGGGGAAGCTGTTATATCTCACCATCACAAGGCCTGATATATCCTTTGCAGTACAGTCTTTGAGTCAGTTTATGTAAAGACCCAAGGTTGTACATTGGCAAGCTGCTTTGAGAGTAATTAGATATGTGAAAATGGAGCCTGGAAAAGGATTGCTTATGAATTCTACCCAGAATTTTCAGTTGCAGGGGTATTGTAATGCTGACTGGGCTGCATGCCCAAGCACAATGAGATCAGTTTCAGGTTTTGTTCTGAAGTTTGGAAGTTCTCCCATTTCATGGCTATACTTGTTAAGATTGATGAAGTTTGGAAGTTCTCCCATTTCATGGAAGTCAAAGAAGCAGCACACTGTGTCTAGGAGTTCTGCAGAGGCAGAATACAGAAGCCTGGCCATCTCGACAGCTGAAGTAGTTTGGGTGACAAATTTGTTCAAGGAATTGGGTGTACAGCTGACAGAACCAACATTGATTTACTGTGATAGTAAATCAGGCCTGCAAATAGCTGCAAATCCAGTCTTCCATGAAAGGACTAAGCACATTGAAATAGATTGCCACTTTATCCGAGAGAAGATTCAAAAGGGGTTGATCAAGACATTGTATATTAACACCAAAGACCAACAGACAGATTTGCTTACTAAGGCCTTGGGAAGAACACAACACGAATTTTTGATGAGCACGTTTGGAGTATTGAACCTCTTCAATACATCCAAATTGAGGGGGCGTATTGAGAATGGTTAGTTGACTAGATTAGTATTGTCACTAGTTGATTAGTTAGTGTAGTTAGTTGAAAGTTAGTTAGTCAATTAATTAGTTAGTTAATTGTTAAGAATGAATAGTGATCAGGTGTGGTAGAGCATACTTTAGTAGTGTGAGGCTTATTGTACATAAAGCTACATATATTGTACATTCTCACAATTGAAAAAATAACAGAACATTTTCTTCTTCTTCCCAAATCAGTTTTCTCTCTGTGCTCTCTCTTCTTCTTGATCATCTTCACTGAGCTTCTTAACAACTTCCAACCAAACATAAGATAAAATAATCTTACATTTTATACTGAAATTATTATAACTTATATCTTACATCAAACGACCCCAAAATAATTCTTAAGCATTATTTTAGACTATATAAGTTTCTAAAGTCTTTTTTTTCCTAACATTGTGTTAACTCAAATATTTCTACCCAAAAGTCCACTTTAGTTGGTCAATTTTCTTACATATCTACAAGGGCACAGCTACAACCATGAAAGAATGGAAAATTCAACACCTTTTTGCCCGAAAACAATAACAGAGTTAGAATTTTCACCAATAAAATGAGATATATGGCATATTTAAATTCTTAATTGTCTCAGTAAACACGTGAAGAAGTCGAAGGAGAAACAAAGTCTTACAGATTGAGCAGCCTGGCCAGTTCCAGTGCCAACATCCCAAACAAGATCATGACAAGGTGTTTTTGAAGCAATGAAATTGAACAATTCTTGAGGGTAACTTGGCCTACCCTTTGAGTATTGTTGTGCTTGCTTAATGAACAAATTTGCCATTCTCTTTTTTGATATAATATATGATGAAGATTTGAAATTATTGATCCCTTTTATAATATATGCTAAGTTTAGGTGAAAAAAAGAAGAAAAAAATAGCCTGCGTACAGCTTTTAGCCTTTTAGTCGGTGGGGTTTCGATGGACTAAAATACTAGTTTACTGATTCCACAAAATCATGTGAAATAAATAAAAATATTTGTGTTACTAAAATATTTATAAAAAATAATTTGTTCAAAAAAATAATGGTACAATACTCAATTTTGACCCTAAATTTGGAGTCAACTTATAAGTTGGAACTCATATTTTCAAAATACACAAATAGACACTCCAACTTGGCAATTCCTCAACAATTAAACACAACCCCACGCATGCATAGCGCGTGAGTTACAATCGAAATGACGTGCTATGCCACGTCAACAGATTGTGTTTAATTGTTCAGAAATTGGCAAGTTGGAGTGTCTATTTGTGCACTTTGAAAGTTTGAGTTCCAACTTATAAGTTCGTTCCAAGTTTAGGGTCAAAATTGAATATTGTGTCTTTCAAGAACTAAAATTTTAAATTGATAATTATTACTTCCTTATAGTACTTTTTACATTATTTCAGATAATAACATAATTTTATTTATTTATTTATATTATATTTTTTAAAAGTACTTTCTTTTTTATACGAACGTAACTATTGAAAGATATTAAAATAGTTATTTAATTTTATTTGTCCAGATTAAAAAGAAAGACTTAATTTATCATTTTGTATTTATTTTATCATAATTCTAGTATTTAAATGACTTAAAATAATTGAGTAGGATAATATTGTAAAATTATAGTTTGAAACAGTTGGAAAAATAATTTATTCAGAATAATATTATAAAATCATGGTTGGAGCAGTTGAAAATTTGACTATAGAAACGACACAGTAATGAATTTTTCAGAAAAAGGTAATATATAGATATAACTTGTATCAAATGTTAATCGTAAAATTACATCTAAATATGTTATTGTTGTTCGGCCAATATAGAAAATATTCAAATGATTATTCTTGTGTCCAAGCTAGCTTGATTTACATGCGTTTAATTCCAAACAATTAAATAATATTAGAAGTTCAACTAAGTAAAAAGTATCAAAACACGTTACCATAAATAAAATCTCTGTTCATTAACAAACTAATAACAACAACAACATACCCCAGTTAAATTCCATAATTGAGGTTTGGGGAGGGTAAAATGTACGCAGACCTTATCACTACCTCATAGAAGTAGAGAGACTGTTTCATGGGAACTCTCATCTCAAAACTCATAAGTAAAAAGAACTAGATATGACAAAAAGGGAAGGGAAGGAAACAGAAAGATCGATTAATAATGAATAACACATATGTAAATATGATAAAACTAACACATGTACGACCTATAATAATGAATAACACATATGTAAATATGATAAAACTAACACATGTATGACCTATAATGAGAACACACGATAATTTAAAAAAAAAACATCCTCCACCTAACCCTACTGTATCCCAAGGTCATAACCCTACAAATTAATAATTATAGTTTATTAAAAGACTATAGTTTAAAGGTGTGAGACATTGTGGGGAAAAACGTATGGGCTTAGTTCAAAGCAAACAATATCAGAGTTTATTTAGGTTCGTTTAGCCCAAGAAAAGAAAATTTTATCCTCCACAACGATCTGGCAAAATCAGAATTTAAAAACAGTGAAGCACCATTATCATAGGCACTAGGGAAACTTCCAATGAAAATACAAGCACACAGATCAAATATGGTTATAAAGCTTATGACACTAAGTTGCACACTTTTTCACTTTCAATGCCACACCCGTGTTGGATTCTCCGAAAATACACTATTTTTGGCAAATCCAACACTCACCCACTGATACTTTTGAAGAGTCCGAGCAACATAATAACAGAAAAGATTGATGTATTAATATAGGCTATGTAAAATTGGACAAGATTCCAAATAACTGAATTCATTCTTTATCCTGTAACAAATTGTTGATCATATTTACTAAAGGAAGAGTTCCCTTTGTCATTATCTCTAGTCTAGAAGTATTTGAAGCATGAGAGAATAGAGACAGCCCGAAAACTATGAGTTCAGGTAGAAACAATCGAGACGATAAGAAGCCATGCCAATAACGAGGTTCTAAGTCGAAGAATGCATCAAAGAACCTTCTTGTAGCAGGTAAATCAAGCTTCAGAAGGATATCCATACCGAAGCAGAAGAACTCTCTTTGACGTCTCCTCTCTATAGGCCACAAGTCCTTCCAAACAGCCGCGGATAACTCACTACCCGAATGACTTCTTTCAGAACCGAGATACTGAATTATGGCATTGGCAACAACAGGAGCTGCAGCTAGTGTCCTTGCCACCATATAACCGGTGGATGGATGAACCATACCAGCTGTACCGCCAATTCCAACAACTCTCTGAGGTATTACTGGAAGTGGACCGCCCATTGGTATTACACAATGTTCATCCTCTTCAATGCTCTTCACTTTTATCCCCAAGTGACTTAAACGAGCCACCATTCGTTCTTGAATATCATCCATACGCAATCCAGGACGAGCTACGAGTGAGGTTTCTTCAAGAAATATTCTGTTGGATGAAAATGGCATGGCATAAAGAAAAGTTGGTATTCTACTATTTCTCTCCTTAAGCTCCGTGTTGTTCTTCAAATGAGAATCTCGCCAATCCATGAAAACCATCTTGTTTACATCAAAAGGGTGCTCTTCCACTTCAGCCAAAATGCCATAAGCTACTTGATACCCTGGGTTATAAGGCTTATCATACTGAACAAGACATCTAGAGAAGCCAGTTGCATCAAGCACTACTGTTGCCTGAATAGTAATACCATCATTGCATATCAACATGGATTTCGATTCCTCATGAATCACCTTTATAACTTTAGCCTGGTGAAACTTAACACCATTCATTATGCATTTCTGCATCATTTTCGATTTCAGCTGCTTTCGATTAACCCTTCCATAAGGTCTATTAAGATCTTTAGTCCTATTATCATCAATATACACCGTTGCACCGGACCATGTAAAATCAAGACAATCTAACAAGTCCATAGCCTCAAATTCATCCACCCAAACACCATAGTTATTAGGCCATATCAATTTCGGATTCGGGTCAATCGAACAAACAGACAGTCCTGCCTCAGAAACTTGCTGTGCAACAGCAAGCCCTGCAGGACCACCACCAACCACAGCAAGATCCACAACAACCCCTTTTGAAGGGTCATACATAGGAAGCTCAAAATCAAGATTTTCCTTTTTGGTCTCAGGTACAAGCTCTAAAAGAGCACTACTACTAGCTTTAACACAAACACTTCCACAAAACTTCCTAGAACCAAACTTCTGAGGCTTCACAGAGCTAAAGGCACTAGCTTTAACAGCAAAACCATGAAGGGGGTGCAGAAATTCAAGATTATTTGGGGTTTTCAACAAAGTATCCATATTTATCTCAAGAATTTCAAATGGGGTTCTCTAATCTTGAATATTCAAGCTGAATTCAAGAAATTTCCCAAATTTTCAACACAGATAACCAGAACATGTAAAAGAATCAAACTTTAAACACTTTATAAAGAGTTGAAAGAATTACAGAAACTAAATTGAAAACTCAGAATGTAAAGGGAATTCATATATTTTGAAAATTTCTGTATCTAAAAAGGAAAAAGAATTGATTGCTCACCATGTAAACAGCAAGTGATGAGGGAAAATTTACCATTTTCTTGTTTGTTGCATACTACAATTTGTGGTGGACTCTCCTTTGAGTAGCTTAATCTATGGTCATAACACCACCATTGAAATTTTGACACGTGTCTATTCTCATTTTAGTCCAAAAAAATTAAATGATATTTAAACCTGAAAAATGAGCTTTTACTATACCTTGCGAAATTTTGACACGTGTCTATTCTCATTTTAGTCCAAAAAAATTAAATGATATTTAAACCTGAAAAATGAAAAAGGAAAATTACAAAATTAAATGATATTTATTCAAAATTATATTTTTTAAATTGTATCATACAAACAAATTGAAACGGAACAATACTAGTGTTAGACGATTTAATACTTTATTTAGATGGTTATTATATATTGTTTCATATTTATAGTATGGTTTGATGAGTACGGTATTTGGATAAATTATATTATTTTTTATCATTACATAATTTCACGTATAACTTGAAGGATAGAAGGACTTGCGAGAAAAGTAAAATACGTGGTAGAGCTATTACAACAAGATGAAATAAAATATGAAAAAAAATAAGAAGAATTACAACAAATTTAATATTATGATTCAATAGCATCTCCAGAGCCTACTTGTAAAATTCTACTGGATATGTTGTTGTTTATGATATAATAGCAAAAACATAACTAATGTAGTTTCAGAAGTAGGGATATTGGGAGAACAGAAAATAAAGAAAACTAAAATATCCTTTTACTTATCTAACTTAATCAAAAGACACCTTGAACTATCATTAGTGTTAAAAATATTCTGAACTTAGAGAAGAATTTAACGGTGCAGTTCATTCTTATTATAAGATCACAATTTATTTGGGAAATAGATAATTTTAACATTATCAATAGTTGAGAAATAAAATTAATAAATAAATTAACAAGTAATCACTATCCAAACAAGGATAATCTTTTGTGTGTGTTGCTTAGCTCTGTTGCTTGAAGATAAACATGCTTCACTATCACTCTCAATCACACATCTGTTGTTCTATTCCAATTCTCAAGCTCTGTTGCTTAAAGATAAACATGGGAAGCTCCAGTACTAGCAGTAAGGAAGATTTCTCAGTATTGGTGCTGGCATCAGATCTTGGTATTGATGCCCGACCCTTTTTGACCCATCAAGAACCCGAAGATTCCTGGTATGATTGCACTTCTGACCTTCCTTCTTCTGAGGAACAAGATTTTGCTCATCTTGATTCACTACACTTCTTTCGTCTTGAATCTGGTTCTGACAAATCGGGTAATCGGATCTTCCGTATTGTTGGAAAATACTTTCCGGGTAATTTCTGAAAACCCCACTTCGGCTTTAGACCAATTTCAAGATTATTGTTTCTGTTTGTTCAGTTCTATGAGCAATTTATACTTATTCAAAGTGGGGTGTAAAGAATTTGAAATAGTTGAGTAGTTAGATGATCAGAATTGGTGATTGTTGTGTTTTGGTGTTTTAGCTTCTGTAAAGCTACAATGGTGTACCTGTATTAGTGTGACTGTGTTTGACACTTGTGTGAAAGCTTAAAAATTGAGTCTTTAGGTGATATGGTTGTATGGGATTTCACTTTGATGGTCCCTACTGGCTTTTTGGAACTGTTGGTTTGTGTTGAGTTGTTGTTAACCTGGTTGGTTCTTGTAATGAATCATTACTCTTTCTGTTTGTTCCAGTACATGTATAGGTGTAAGTAGGTTGAATAGTCTTGTGAAAGCTTAAAAATTGAGTCTTTAGTGATATATTCACTTTTATGGTCTCAACTGGCTTTCTGAGCTGTTGGTTTGTGTTGGAAATTTTCTGAGTTGTTGTTAACCTGGTTGGTTATTGTAATAAGATGTTACACTTGTATTCCATCGTTATGATGCTGTTAATGTTTAGGAAGTCGAAACTCATACGAAAGATGGATGCTTAGCCCTTGGATTCCTAACTCTTTGTTCATTTTGGGATGGAGAATAGTAGGTGGTTACTAAAGTGTGATATAAAGAATATCAAATGCATTAAGTAGTGGCTGCATAAAATTAAGTGGGTGATTGTCTGCTTTTTCTTTTCCTCTTTTTGTTGTTGGTGTTTTTAGCTTCTGTTCAGCATTTAAGTAGTGGTTGCATAAAATTAAGTGGGTGATCATTTTTTCCTTTTCCTCTTTTTGTTGTTGGCATTTTTAGCTTATGTTCATCTCTAATGGTCCACATGTATTGGTGTGGCTATGCTCAGTATTTGGGTAAAAGCTTAAAGATCGAGTCTCTTGGTGATATGGCAATATGTGTTTTACTTCGATGGTCTCTATTACTGTCTATCTGAATTGTTCGTTCTGTTGTTGCAACTAACTTAGTTGTTTTTTATTTTGATAAAGACAAATACTAACCTGTTTGATTGATAGTATTTCCCATGCATCTAATGTCAGTGTTTTGGTCATGTTTTTCTGTGGCTCTATTGCTTTGGCGCTTACTTTGAGACCTTGACTTCAGCTATATCTAGTAACTGATAAACCTTCTCCTCAACATTGTTTGAGTTTACATCTGTTTTATTAGGATTTTCTTTCTAAATAAGACTGAAGTAGTCAGTTTTGATAGTCTTGATGGATGCAATCGAGTAAATGGATTACCATGATGTTTCTGCCTTCTGCACTTGCAACCTTAAAAGAAAACTACTTTAGTGTCTGAGTTCTATTTTCCTATATTCCTTTATGTCTTGCATTTGTTCCAGTGGCTACTTTGATGTATTGATGGAAGAATACACCATGTAAGACTTGATGTCATCCCACACGTCCGAAGTATGTATTCCCTTCAGCAGCCTATCTAACTTTGAAATGAATTTTAAGTCAATCAAGTGATGTAAGTCATTTTGAAGTTCTCTTACTACTGTTTGAACAAATCGTAGATTCATAAAATGGGTCATCATAAAATTCAAGGTCTACCTATCAAGTAAGGAAAATGGATTTGGAGCAAATCTTTTTGGGCTATCAATTAGATTGATGACATTTAAATACCATTTTAAGAATTGATTAGAATGCTTCTGGTTTGATTTTTAGAGGCCTGTTTACCAGGTTATATTGCTTTAACTCTTCAAAGTACCTGTAAATAGATTTATATTGGATTTAAGGATTAGTCGGGGCTCTAAGAGACTCGGACACTCGGTGCAAATAAAAAAAAAAAAAAAGAAAGACACATATTGGATTTGCCTGCGTGAGTTTGTCGTTGGAGTGATTTCTGATGCTACAATTGATTCGAGTCAATAATGCTGCCTCCATCATTCTTCAATCATGTGAAAAACAGTAGCCTTGGCCTTTTCTTCTTCTCATTGGTTCCTTCAGCTGTTTGTTTCTTCCACGTGGAAGAGCACTGACTATAACCATCAGATGATTGAATAAGAATAGTCTCACACATAAGTAGTAAGACAAATACATATGCAAGGATGGAAGACCTTTCTAAAGCGTGATGTTAGCCTCGAATCTAAGTCGATTAGCTATTTGTTATACTTCCGTGATGACATCTATGTATTGCTTCTAGGGAGATATCAAAAAATACTTGGACAAAATATTCCTTTTAGTTGAATGCAAGATATGATAATATTCACTGTGATTAACCTTATAAAAGAAAAGCATTTACTGTGACTAGGACGAGCTTTTCCTGCAAAGAATGCAGAGTTGAGGTTGTGATCATTTAAACTTATTCATGGTTGTTGTTTTGTTGTCTCAAGTGATATTCTATCTGATGTTTCTTTGCTCCTGTTTCTGTTCTATTTGTTGCTTGAAAAATATATAAAACAACTATGCCAACAATACGCAGCTCCAGTTATAAGTGCGGAACGGCTGAAAAAGTATGTCTACAAGAAAATTTGTACGGAACTGCCGGAGGGACCATTCTGTATTGTCTACATGCATAGTACTGTCCAGAAGGAGGATAACAACCCTGGATTGACCATCTTGAGGTGGATCTATGAAGAGTTGCCTTCTGACCATAAGGACAGGCTTCAGGCTGTATACTTTGTGCATCCTGGGCTACGGTCAAGGCTTGTCCTTGCAACGCTAGGCAGATTTTTCCTGAGCGGAGGGTAAGTAGTTTCTTCATTAGTTAAAATTCTGAACATGGTAGTATTATGTAGACCTCACTTTTTCCCTGCATGTTTAATCGAGATTGCATGAATTTTGATCATTACAGAAACGTAACCATGTCTTCCCATAGGACATGAATGATAGACCATAGTGCTTGCATCAATTTGCTGTCAACTCATCTTGTAGCATACTCCCCTAACATGTTAATATTTCCCAAATGCATTAAAGTTACAACGATCTTGAAGCTTTTTTTACTACTATTGTGTAGTCGTTGCTTCTGGTTTCGCTGTTCCTCTCATTTTGTAGCATGTTCTTTCCTTCATTTGAGAGAAATGTGAAGGACATTTATGATTTACTATACTCTCTTTTCTTTTGGTGTAGCTTGTATTGGAAAGTGAAGTATGTTAGTCGACTGCAATACCTTTGGGACGACATAAAGAAAGGAGAGCTTGAAATTCCTGAATTTGTTAAAAAACATGATGATATTTTAGAACACAGGCCATTGACTGATTATGGAATTGAACCAGATCCCCTCCACTTGTCGCAGATGCCACCGACAGCCTACTCGTTTGGTAGACATGACTCCGGATGGGCATCTAGAGAGTACATGTCGTAGAAAAGCTGCTAGATTCTGTATAGCATTGTGACTTTTGTACCAACTCTTGGTGTTTTTAGTTTAGTGATGTGTCTACTATTATGAACTTTTGTTCCAAGCTTTCCTCTGTTCTACTGATGTATTACCATAAACTGGTACTCCATAAGTGATGTTTATCTTTAAGATAGAAATGGAAGCAAAGCCCTGCCCTCTTCCTAAGTTCTCCCTTTCTGTGTTAATGGAAGCAAAGCCCTGCCCTCTTCCTAAGTTCTCCCTTTCTGTGTTTTCATTTGTCTTGGTCCTGAGTTTGCAGGTCAAGAATAGAAAGTGTCAAAGTAAAACATTCATATGGTTTACTCTTTGCTTATTTTTTTATTACTTGTAACAAGCTGATATTACTTGAGTTGAGGGTCTCTCGAAAATAGTCTCTTTACTTTCAGAAGGTAGGGGTAAGGCCGCGTAAACTCCAACCTCCTCAAATGATTACACTAGGTATGTTGTTCGAACAAGCACTGATCCTATCATCTCCGCCATGTATGAATTGCGAGCTCACTAAGGATGCTTTTGACTCCCATAGGTCAAGGACCGATCATAGAATCCTTTTCAACAAGTAGGAAGTGATATATATTGGCTCTTAGATTGTGCAATCAGGGTCGAAGAAGGATAATGAGTCATTTTTAAAACCAAAGATTGTGCAATCAAGGTCGAAGAAGGACAATGAGTCATTCTTAAAACCAACTTAATGCAAATGGCTAAATTATAATCTACTTCATAAACCAACTTCATTTCTCTTTTATGTAGATATGTCAATGCTACTAATTGAGTGTCAATATCTACTTGTGTTGTTAATAAGCTAAGTTGCGTGAATTTTTCATTTTTCATGTCGTACATGTCTTGAATTTTTCAAAAATACACTACTTTTGAAGAATCCAACGCATTCATTGACATTTTTAAAAAGTCCGAGCAACATAGTCAATAAGAAGTCAACGCTACTAGTTGAGTGCCAGCATCTAGTTGTGTTGTCAATAAGAAGTTAACATAGACGTTTTCTGAAGCACTTTCTATTTCGATGTAGCACTATTTTTTTAGTTGATCCCAAAGGGAGAAGAGAGAATGTTAATAAAAGAAAAACAAGAACTATATTATCTCAAGGGATTCTTACACACAACACCTCTAAAAGATACAAAACAAATACTAGAAAGAAAAACACACCTTAATTAGTACAAAGTACATCTTAAATCCTAGTAATACATTATCACATCACACATTATACCATAATTTAGTGAATAACATATTACATATTACATCACTAGTTAAATAAACCAACACCAAGTAAATTCATTATAAACTCCCTTCATATGTGTCCAAATCCTAAATACTCAAATCAAAAGCAAACGTCACATATCCAGCAGCAGCATAGTGCAGCAAGGCTGCAAAAACAAAAGCAAATGTCTCGTATCATCTTTACTTATTATAGCAGATAACATAGTTATTTTTAAAATACGTGTAAATATCTTTTCGGATGATCTAATAGTACTAAAAATTCTTTATACTGTCGATGTATTTCAAGCTATCAAACCAATATATTTGTTTTTAAAAAAAGTGACAAGTAAGAAAGCATAGATTACCATCCTTCAAGAAAACCCCTTTCTCCTTTTGGTTTACTTCTTGGGAAGCACTTCATCCTTTTGTTCTTCTTTGGAATTGGTGTGGATTCAGTAGGATAACCTTTAAAATCAAAACACAAAAAATTAATAAGATAGGTAAGTTGATCAACCACATGTTTCTAATTGTGTGTGTGTGTATATGTGCAAAAGAAAGGGTTAATATATGGGCAAGAGCAAAGTTATTCTCCACAAAGAGTGATTATCTCGTTAAAAAGAATCTTTTTCTAGTTGTTGTAGAACAATTAGGAGATTCTCTAGAACAAATATGGAGTTTTGCTTTTGAAAAAAGAAAAGTTATGTAGTTGAACCATCTGTTCTATACGTTCAAGTTTTGCTTCTCTAGAGAAGATGAGAGGCTAAAAATGAAAGTGTTCGCAACACGTACCGAAAGGGTACTAATTTCAGAATTGATTTTCCTTCATACCTATCTAAGGATCCTTGAATAACCATAGGGTAACCTAAAAATCCTTAGCAAAGACTTCTACAAGACGTTCTATTTTTCCGTAGAAATATATTCATTCAAGAAGGGCTCTAAAAGATGTTGATCGTACCGCTTATGTGGTCAAATCAATATGTTTTTTGGATACTTTTTTATATTGTCTAATTGTATTTATTTTCATTTGATCATAGATATTCAGAATCCACCTACCCATGCAGTGGCAGACCTATATTATGTATGTATGTATTTATTATTATGAATGCTTAGGCACTCGTTATTTCTGGTGACAAACATTATTATTTATATATAATATTTAGTAATTAATTGAAATATATTAACTGAGCACTTATTCCATATATCAACTTCTAAGCTAAAAATAGTTGAGCATCCAAAGTACAAAATTTTTGGATTTACTACTATACTACATAAGCTCCATTGAAAAGCTTAAAAGTTACATCCTTGTGGCTTTAACTCCCGGTCGGATC
>DF359086.1:34511-60860 GCA_000787875.1 Solanum virginianum
GGTCGGATCGACTTATTTTAAGTATTTTTAAGTCAAAAAAGCATTTGGAACAATAAAAATAAGCTAAGCTATAAGTTAACTTACTAAACCAAAAATCAATTCAAACATGCTCTCAATAGAATTTCTTTTACATTTATAAGAGTCGAATTTAAAATCTTTAATTATTGGTAGAGAAAGAACTTTTATCCTTTTCATCATAACTTCTCTTTGGTGTGTATATAGGATCAATTATTACATATCATACTCAATTCATTTATATTAAATATTGAACACAAATTTCTAAAACTACATATATATTAAACATCAAACATAAATTTCTGACTTCGATACCTGGAGGTGGTTGATTCACTTGGTTTTCTTGATTTTGCATATTGAAGGATTAACACAGAGAAAAATTAAAGATGTATATGGAAGAAAAGAATATTAAGTATATGTCAAAGGAAATAAAATTTATCAATCTATATGGTAAATATGAAAAATGTTGTATGTTGAGAACTTGTTATCAAATAGCCACCTTTTATATATAGTTTTTCAAATAGATAAGGATCAAAATTAAAGAAAATAAGAAGGAAACAAAAATAATTATTTTAAAAAAAAAACTTTTTATTGGTGACCCCACACGTTTTTATTTGTCAAAGAAATAACATCATATGGATCAAGTCGGTCTGAAAGGTGGTATTTTTTGTCACCTTTATGTCCTTATTTTGCAATAGCAATTTTTGAATAATAATAAAAAAATTATGCGAATAAATAAATATGTATTAGCTAATATATTTATAACTTGAATTAATTATAGTTTGTGATAAATATTTAGATGTAATTACAGTTCAAAGTTTCTATAATTCTTCCAACGTTGTGCGCAAATATAATTTGAATTTTTGTATAAATCACGTGATTTATAAAAACGTTGTGTGCGAAACAAATTATATACTGAAATATACAAACACTATATAAAAATTATGAATTGTATAGTGAATTATAGAAATATATACAAATATTACATAAATTATACAAATACTGTTATAATTATAGTTACAAAATATAATTACTCAAAATATAGCTATTAAGTATAATTAAGATATTTTTGAGTGATCATATGCGAAAAATCTCGTGAGTGCGCTGTTTTATTTGTTCATTTAGCCTTATTCTTTTCTCCTTTTTCTCCAAAAAAAACTAAGTTCCAATATTTATATAGATTGTTTACTAAATTCAAATTTATGTCGTCTTATATTAGGGTAAAATAAAATATTTTTTAACAAAAACAATTTTATATTTCAAGCTAAAATTCGAAATCTTTACTCGACTATAAAAGATACTTACTTGACACGTTTTGATTGCTTTTTAGGAAAAGGGAAAAGAATAATTATAGTTGTGTTTATACATGAAAATTTAACTGATATTTAAAAGTGAAAGAATATATTCTCAAATAAAATAGAATAATTATTAAAGATCAAAAGAGTCCAAAGATAACACGGTTTTCCCTTTTTGAAAATCTTTTTATTTTTCAAAATTACCTTTGCAACTTAATTTTCTAGATTAAAAGGTAAATATTCCCCCACTTTTTAATGTTTATTTCAACTTTTAAAGTTTGTATGAGTATGAACACAATAAATCAAAACTAATTAAATAGCATATAAAAAGAAAAGGGAATTTATTAGAGTTTACGTATGATGGAAGCAAAACCCTAGAATATACGATAATCTTAAATGAGTGATCGATGATGATCATCACAATATATCAAAGAAATTCATAATTATATTCGTGACTTGAATATATATATATATTCAGGAAACAAGTCAATGTAGCAACAAATTTGTAATTCATATAGTTAACTTGAAATATTATTTTTCAACAGAAATTCGAACGTATTTTTATCGATCTATGCCATGTAAAGGAATTTGTGCTTGTTTTCCTAAAACAATAGTTGGAAATGCAAGTTCTTCACAAAGATAAATATAGTATTTTAAGCACACTAAGTGTTTCATAGGGGCACATCATCACTTAACATGATTTTAAGTTTTTAAGTGTCTTGTACTTTAATTTTGTCCTCATTTTATTTTTCATTCGTTCGTACAGAAAAATCGTTTAAACAATATCGAATCCGAATTTGAAAAAATTGAATCGAACCCAATTAACGTTTAACTAAATTTTACAATATTTTAAGTAAAATCTTTATTACCTAAGTCCAAGTGTACCAACTAGTCATGGCCTGATTAAGGAATCGTAATTGTTTTGAAAAGAATTTAATTGATAGAAACTTTAAATTAAAAAAATTGTATTAAGAATTGATTATAAAATTTAAAAACACAATTGCTTAACTAATAAGTAACTAATTAATTTGTTCCAAGTGTATACTGGAATATTCTCTTTGTATTATCACAATTTATTGACAAGTCATTTTCATTGAAAATTGTGGTTGAAATACTTTGGATTTGTTTCCATAATAAATAATTTTTTCAAAAATCAATCTCTATTAATAGATTGTGATTTCATATTAAATTAGTGAAAATTGAATATATTAGTTTAAAAAAAAAAATCATTTTTCTTGAATTGGATTTTTTAGTGGACTTAATATGCAATCTAATGAGTTGAAATGGATTATGTTCTTGAATGTGAAATGATATCATCATGCAATATATTGTATGCACACACATAACAAAAATAATTATATTTCATCATCATATGATATTTAACTTTAATTAAAATCGCGCTAATATATACTATCTGATTTTTATTAATTGTATATATTTTCAAAGCAAAAGTTTTATGAGTGTATATATGTGTTATATATGCATATATGGGGAACCAATATTTAGAAATATACTCCCTTCGTCTCAAATTAGTTGATTACTTTTTTTTTCACACGAATATTAAGAAATCATAAATAAGAGAATAGTTTACCAATTCGCTCTTTAAGAACTTCTTTGGAACTTTACAAACAAGTATCAACACTTAAAAAAATAGTTGGCAACGGCAATATGAGGAAAAAGTAATTTCGTAATATTTTTTTAATTTAGTAAGGTGATCAATCGATATGAAACAACTATTTTTACCAAGTTGACCAACTAATATTTGACAAAAAATGTATGTTATTTATATATCACACGTGTATGTCAGATATTTATTTGTCATTAGTACTAAACGTTTTGGATGCACAAATATGCGTATTTTGTATATCTACCATAAGAATATATATAACGTGACTATATTTTTTAATTACCACTAAGTTTCTCAAGTTGAAACTTATAATAGAGTAAATTTCGTAGGTGGCAAAAATATAAAGCCTAATTATACTATTTAGCTATAATCTGGGTAATTATATTTCGTAACTTTGTTTATAGCAATGTTGTATAATTCACGCAACATTTGTATATGTTTATATAATTCACTATACAATTCACAATTTTTGTATAGGGTTTGTATAGCTATACATTCGTGTACAATATTTATATAATTCGCTATACAATTCACAGTGTTTGTATATTTTGCTATACAATTTGATTCGTGCACAACTTTTGTATAATCACATACAATGTTTGTATAAATCGCATGAATTATACAAAGCTTAAATTTAATTATAGCCAGATTTTTATCATGAGTCATAATTAATTCAAAATAGTTAATCAACTAGTAAATGTTTCCTAATGCGCATACTTTTTCCTTTATAATATTCACCTATGATTTCAAGTTTCATCTTCATTGAGCTTGGTGAGAAAAGCCCATACTATCCTACCAATCAGTATGGGCCTGGCCCACTAAACAATGGACTCCACTTTACCATATTGGGCTGCCACTCCCCCCCGCCTCCCACCTAAGACCATTAGGATCCGCCGAACTCAATTGAATTCAATAATTTTGGTTCAAATTTTATATTTGTCTTCAAAAATTTATTAAATATGTATAAATTATTAATTTAGAACTCAATAACTTAAAAAGATTATAATTTTGAACATATAAACTTCGAAATCTAGCTCCGCCTCTAAAGACCTGCTATCATAATTTAAGAGCAATATTTATACAATTTAACAAGATAAAAGATTGATAATCGCACAATATTAATATTTCAAGATAATAACATAAAGTTTGAATTGCTAGAACTCGATCTTACAAAATTATTACATCTCTAAAAATCTTCTTATTTTGTAACTCAATGAAATATTCACTCGTCTACTACATAATTTGTTTCTCATACTTTATGTTAAATCGGAGGGGTAGAGGTAGACCGAAGAAGTACTGGGGGAGGTGATTAGACATAATATGACGAAACTTGATCTCACTGAGAACATGACCCCGATCAAAGAAGTACTAGGGGGAGGTGATCAGACATGATATGACGGAACATAATCTCACTGAGGACATGACCCAGATAGAAAGAAGTGGAGGTCGCGAATTAGAGTAATAGGCTAATTGGTAGGGTTAGGTGGATGCATGACCTTGGGGTATAGTAGGGTTAGGTGGATGACGTATTTTTTTTTATCATGTGTTCTCATTATCTATCGTATATGTGTTAGTTTTATCATATTTACATACTGTCATGTGTTATTTATTATTAGTCTCTTTGTTCCATTCCCTTTTCTTTTTGTCATATCTAGTTCTTTCTGCTTATGATTTTGAGATGAGGGTTCCTAGGTAACAACCTCTCTACTTCTATAAGGTAGTGATAAGGTTTGCGTACATTCTACCCTCTCCAAACCCCACTTGTGGGATTTTACTGGGTATGTTATTGTTATACTTTATGTTAAATCACATAATTGAAATAGCAAAAACTTCAAGTACCTATTTTCATATTTTTCACTCTAAAATCACTCATAAGAATGTAACATATTTTCAAATTATATTTTATGCCTAAATAAAACTATAATTTCTATATATCATTTTAGCTTTTTCCCAAACCATTTTTAAAAAAATTTCTATATATCACTTTCAATTTAATTTTAAAAATTATTCTTGATAAATAAGAAGAAGAAAAAAAGGGACAAAAAGCAAGAAAATTTTCAGATTTTATGGAATTGTCATTGTCCCATCACTTCAGACATGTTGCCAACTTGACTACTCATATTACCCAACCAAAATTAAAGTATATAATAAAACAAAAACAAAAAATAAAAAAAAATGACTCCCACTTTGAAAAACTCAATTTATTTAAATAATAATTAATCTAATCTAATCATAATTAATTCCAAAATCCATATACGTCAACCCCAAATCTTCTTTCTGGATTCTTTTATTTTATTTAATAATATTTTATGTTTTTTTTAATATTATATTTTTACTATGTGTGTTTTTTCACCTTTGTCCAAAAAGTTTAGGGATTGTGACAGAAGAAAAAAGAAAAAAAAGTAAAAGAAATAAAAAAATTACAACAAACGTCACCTGAAGATTTGGATTATAATTAATTGACTAATTCTTTAATTTTATCTATATATGTGTTTTTAATTCTAAAATAAATTCATGTTAAAAATAAAATTAAAAAAAAGATAATTAAATTGACATTATAATAATTAAAAAGAAACGAATGAAGTGTTTGCTTAATTAATACAACATTAAGTCAAAGGGCTGATCTTAATTAATCAACCTTTAGTATTCACTTAGAGCTTGATTAATAATTCAATTTCATATTGAAAAATCTCATTTTGATGATAACATGTGTTTTATTAAAAGATAATTTAATTTTTAAGATTCAAATTTAAGATAAATACTTCTTTTTCTACACAAAAATGCAATAGAAACTTTTTTAATGTTTGCAACTTATTAGTTGTTACATTACGTTTTTTAAAAGTCAATTTGACTAAATTTTAAAATTAAATTAGATTTTATTAATTTAATATTTTAAAATAAAAATTTAGATATTCAAAAGTTATACGAAAAATATTACTCCCTCTGTCCCAATTCATGTAACACCATTTGACTTGGTATGGTGTTTCAGAAAAGAAGGAAAACTTTTGAAACTTCTGGTTTAAAATTATTCGTAGATATCTATGTGGTTAAAATTTATTTCATGAAGGACTTAAAAAGGAAAGTATGCCAGTGCCACATGAAATGAGATGGAAAAAGTATAAATTACAACTTTTTTCATATCATCATGGCGAAACAATACATCTTAAAATACTAATTAAAATTTATATGTTTGATTCTTTAAAAAAAATTATAACAAGTAAAAATAAATGGGGAGAATATATTCTTAATTATTTTCTTGTTCCACCTTTGGATGGTCAACTATGAAATGAAATCCAGCTCTGAAATCCAAAAGAAGAAAAAATTGTCTCTTGGATACATCAAAGTTCCAAAACTTGGAATTACTAATTAATTTCAAACAAAAAAGTAGAATATATTTTGTAAAATTAATTATTTATCCAAAGATTATATTATATTAACATCTTACAACTTTGACATTTTTATAAAAGCTTTATAAAAAAAAGTTACAAATTGATTATAAAAAGATTATATTATATCAACACTTTATCTATTCCAACTTGCATTTAGTTTTTTCTTTTAATCTTCTTAATTCACAAGTAAATAAAGTTACAAATTGATATTATATATTTTAGCTAAATCAAAAGATTCTTTTAATTAAATACCCTTTCATATGCTCTAAATGCTACAAGACCACATTTCATGTTTTAAACTCGTCTCATAATTTAATTCTTTCGTCCGAAAATTATATTATTTGTGTAGATTAAAGAATTAATTAATTAAATAAATAAATTATATGTAACAAATTATGTCGTGTAGCCACATTCAATGTTGAATTCATAAGAGACAAACCAAATATAATTTTCTAATAGCTAATCATATTTTTCATAATTGAAAAATATAAATTAAAGCCAATCATGTTTCTATAGCATAGTACACATGATTAAAATTAAATTAGATTAAATATATTAAAAGGGATTGAAGAGTCATCTAACCCCACCATATACAAGAAGCCAAATAACATCCATACTTGAAAAACTTTCATGCACATGGTTTTAGATTATAAATTAATATCAACAAGAAAAAAATTAAAATAAAGCTTATTTTTTTTAAAAAAAGATTATTTTGATATGTTCTACTCTAGCATTATATTAAATGTATTTGAAATAAATTGAGAGGTGGGATACATGGTATACAAGAAAATTATTGGTTGAAAAAAATAATCCATTTGATAATGTTTTGAAATAAATAACTAATTTTTATACTATCATATCATTTAAATGATAATTATAAATAATGTTTGTCATAACTGAATTAAGTTGCCTAAAATATAAAATGTTTAAGTTATATACAATTAGGTGCTAGTCTACGATGTATTGTTGATTTACATGAACTCAATAATTCTTATTCATAAGTTGTGTATATATATATTTACAAAATTCATAAAATATCTATAGTATTTGTCTAAGAATCCTGGTGTTATTATACTTTATTTGTTCATTTTTATTTGTCACTATTTTACTTAATGAGGTCAAACAATATGAATTTTGATCAACATTTTAAGATAGATTTTTTCATCATATTAATATGAGGAGGATAATAACTTATAACATTTTTCGTATAGTTTTCAACCATCTAAATTTAGTTATTTCATTTTAGCTTTGAAATTTAGTTATATTGACCTCGAAAAATAAAATAGCAACAAGTAAAAGTGAACAGAGAGAGTGTTATAGAATTTAACTAAAACTCCACAAGTAAAGATTATAATCTACTACAATAAATTAAATTATACTGATTAATATGCAATTATTTTAAAGAAAATTGGTGTGTATATATAAATGATATCCTTAAAAATAAAACAAAATGAAATGACAGGACAGAGTTGACAAGATTGACCTGTGTCCTTTCCTCTTCACAAAGCAAAAACTCAGATTCTCCTTTGTCCCACCCAATAATTTCCTCATAGCCCTAAAAACAAAACATGAAAAAATTCACAAAAAAAATAATCTTGCTCGAACTCTTAAAAAATATCATCTTGAGAATCTGACACAAGAATAATATTAGTGTTGAAGAATCTGAATAACATAGTAGAAAATCTAATATCATGATGATAGTATATAATGTAACTATCTTAATAATGAGATCATCGACTTTCCTTTCTGATCTGTCTCAACTAATAAATTGTTCATACAAAATATGTATATAATCTTAATAGTCATGTGATTGGTGGTACATTGATGAAGGGTCATGAGATGAAGTATTAGAAACTCCACCACCAAGATTTAAATACACCATTCTTGAATCAATATTTCCAGTACCACTACTAGTACTAGATGTATGATCATCACTCATGTTAGGTGGATAAATATTAGTCGAAGAAGGATCAACATTCGCGCTCCCTTCCTCTCTGGATATCACCATAGCCGTGTTTTGAACAAGTTCAAGGCAAAGTCTTAACTTATTTGGGTCGATGTGGGCATGCCCCGGGACAGCCCCTTTAAATAGAAAATCGGATGTTAGGGTACGTAAAATGTCCAAAGGAGTGATCCCATCTACTGTTCGTACGTTGGGATCAGCATGATGGTCTAATAGAACCGAGATCATGTCTGATGACACCATTTCAGCTGCAATGTGCAGCGGAGTTTTCCCTGCAGGACCTGCAGGGAAGTTAACATCCGCCGCACCTAGCTCCAGTAGCGCTTTCACAACTTCCCTGCTACAATTTTCAACTGCATAGTGTAATGCAATTGATTCATCAAGATTGAGTCCTTCTCCCATTACCATAAGCTTGACAAGTTCAACGTCGGATGAGTCAAGGGCTCGTCTCATCCGACGGATTTTCTGGTCCTCGAGCTCAGCTGCAGAGCTGAGGTCGAGGTGTTGGTGGTGATGTGGCACTAGGGATCGACGTGCTAGGTTGGATTTGAGACGTAGTTCTTCGATTTTGGCTACAACATCAATGGGAAGATGTTTAGCCAACATTTCAGGAGGAAGTCCTGATTTTGCAACCAAATGTGAGCAAGTATTCCATAGTTGATGCATGTCTTGCTTCCTTGATGCTATTAGAACTCTCATCACATCCTCAATTGAAGCTTTTTCTACCATGATTGCCAATTGATTCTGCTCAATCCAAAAACAAACATAAATCATTTAGAGCTCATGTGCTTTAACATGTTGTAAATAGTTGATAAACATCGAGTGCTGAATAAGTACGTTAAAACTCATATTTGGACATATATTTAGATTGCGTTTGGATATCTAAACTACTACTCTTTGTCATTGGATATCCAATAGAAAACATAAAAACGTCATGAGCCAGTTCGATTCAACTCATCAAAAATACAATAGCTGATGAGTATCGAGTGCTGAATAAGTACGTTAAAACTCATATATTTGGACATATTTATATTGCATTTGGATATCCAAACTACTCTTTATCATTGGATATAAAATAGAAACATAAAAACGTCATGAGCCAGTCCGATTCAACTCATCAAAAATACAATAGCTGATAAGTATCGAGTACCGAAAAAGCACGTTCGTATAACATACATAGATTGTATTTAGATATGCAAACTACTAATGTGTTTGTTCAAAATTGTAGTTCCATTTTCTTTTCTTGTAAACCAAATGAGGAAAGTAGATCACTATTAGGGAAAGATTTGGTTTCATCACTTTTGAAAGACAAGGTGGATAAATCAAGAACCTACATTTGGAAACATTTTAGCTAGTATGTGACATTATGATATTCAAGAAACTGAAATAACTAATCTCACATGAAATCAAGACAACAATTGTGAGATGACACATCCATAGTATCTCAAAATTCCATCAACCAAAAAAAAAAAAATCATTAAACAATACAAAAGGGGGGGGGAGGGTTAAGATTTGCACCCTTTTTTTTGGGTATATATTCACTTCAAATGTTTATAAATAAGTTAAAAAATATGAAAACAAAATTAGAGATGAAGAAGAAGAAGTTCATGGATCAAATGATTCCAACAAACAAGATCCAAAAACTTAAAACAAAAATAAACCAAAACCCCATTCCCCAAGAAAATGGAAAATTTGATTCCACCATTCCAAAAATCCAAAACACAACCAAAACTAAGCGTAGAGTTTAACTTTTATGCACTAACAGTCAGATCATGTTAAATATTTTCTCATTATTAGGTCATCTTAACTTGACTTTTTTTTCAAGATTACCAATTTCAAGAATTTTGACTCCACTATTCCAAAAATCCAAAACACACACAAACAATAAGCAAAAATGAACCAAAATTAAGCGCAGAGTTTAACTTATATACACTGAGAGATCGTATTATTAGGTCATCTTAACTTGATTTACGAATTTCAAGAATTTTATACTGTCGGCGGATATGAGTTAAACTCATTCAAGAGATGTTGTAAAAGGACAAAATAAATGATTGATTTAACTGTAACCTGAGTGATCAAAGCAAGTTGTTCAACCCCAAAAGATCTAGCGGCTGAGAGTATATCAAGTGCAAGATCAACGGCTGAGGTGCAATGTGTATGCCAACAACCTCTTTCTCCACAATTTGGCCTAGGTTCATGTTTTTGTGGCACAATAGATACTTGTCCACTATACAAAAATTGCAACACCAACAAAAACACCTCATACCCTACAGAGTTCACCGGTATCACCACACCAGATGATGCTGAAGATACCGGTAAACCCAAGCAGCTCGGCCCGTTGTTCAACAGGCCGAGCTGTTGTGAGCCAGGCTGAGGTGAGCCCGGCCCACAGAAGAATTTCCTGAAGAATTGACTCCGTGCTGCCAGCACGCAACGATGAGCATGGATAAAATGACCTTCAACATGAAAAGTAACATCACTGAAAGCTTGGCCATTGATAAGGAGATTGAGATAATCTAAAGAGAGTCTTCCTAAGGAGTCTTCAGGGTTACTACTCATATTTTTTTAAAAAAAATTTGTGTATAAACCAAAGTTTTTTTTTTTGGTTTTTTTTTTGTTTTTTGTATTTGAGAATCTTTCTTTGTATATGGTTGGTGTTTTGTGTGGTTAAAATATGTAAAGAGAGAGAGAGGGGGTGGAGCAATATGGATGGTTATTCTGGGCGGCTGAGTTATTTATATTTGAAAATAATAATAAAAAAAGGAGAAGAGAGAATATACATAGCAATCACGACACAACGATATATTGAGTGAAATTTCATAAATAAAATCTTGAAAGAATGGTGTGTATGTTGCTAGTACAGCCTTATTCCAAACGAGAGAGATTGTTATCAATAGATTCTTGACTCGAGTAAAGCATAACAAAACAAGAAGAAAAAGAGAATATAATGCAGAATATTAATTAGTTTCACCAATAAATATTCTTCTGTTCAATTTATGTGACACTTTTTATTTTTTTTAGAGTCAGACAGGTAAGTTTGATAGAAAATTGATTCATGAAATCTTCAATTCAAATCGAACCATGAACCCGAATTACTATACATGAATGGATGTGTTATAATTCAGGATTTGACATTTGAGTTGTCATTTTTATTTCCCCTAACTAAACCCTACCATCCACCCGTTGCTCACGTATTTCATCATTTTCCTACTGAAAATAAAGTACCAACACCACTTAAATTTGTCTCCTCTTATATAGTAGTTACACACTTAAATTCAATATTATTTTTCTTCATAGACTTACGTAGATATATTGTATGTAAAAAATATTTATTATTTATATTAATAATAATTTTTTTTTTGCTGACACACTTATAATACAATTGTCATATAATTAAGAGATTATAGGTTCCAATAAGCAGTCTATAACAAAAATGTAACTTAAGGCTGCGTACTATAATCGCGATCTTCTCCGGACTGATCTGTGCACAGCGAGAGCTTTATTACACTAGACTTGCCCCAACACTTATAATACAATTTTAATACATATTACGAGAATATAAGTTCTATTGATAGATAATACAGTTATATAATATAGTTTTAATACAGTATTTATAACACTGATAATACAGTTTTATAAAACATATATAATATAAGTTCTATTGATAGATAATACATTTATTACCACACTTTAATGTCCATTGTGATGTCAATTTCTTAGCACATAAATACAATATGTTTTAAAACACTTATAATACATTTATGTTGCATGCATAATTTACTTTTAATACAAGTGCAAATTTATCATATTGTTACTATGTATTGCTATAAATGATAATAAATAAAAAGTATCATCAAAATCAGTAATTATTTATAAAAAAATACTCATCCAAGTATTTTTTTTTTTGAAACCAGTTAATTTGAAAAAAGAAATTACTTTAGGAACATCAGAAATTTTTACAAAATTTACTTGTGTTAATATAACCTGGAAGTCATTTTCTTCATGTCTATTTTGTTAACCATACTTTTCTCCCCCAAATTAGGCTTTTCCATGCATTCTTTTAATAATTTTTATTTTTTAAAAAAATTGTCCTTTTCGATAAATTAAAACTAATAGATTTGGCCAAAGTAAATCCAGCTCGAAAATCAAAATGTTTTATAATTAACTATTGGTAAAATAGCATCATAAATTCCCAAAAAAATATATACTTGAGATTTTTTATTTCTTAGTTTTCATTTTTAAGTTTGGTCAAATAATATTAGGAAAAGAGAGATATATATTCCATCTTATTGATTGACAAGAGTTCTTGACTTGCAAGCAATTAAGTTGAAGATGGTGGAATATTACTATTGTAATTTGCATAAATGTCAATTTGAAGTGAAAAGGATATGAAATATTGAAAGAAATTAGGGTTGATACCCTCCTAATTGGTTGTTTTACTTATTTTTATCCACAAAACATAAGGAATATAGAAAAAACTCCAAAATTTATAACTTTTGTCTTATTTTTTATTAACTGATATTTGATATTTGCACCTCATCTCGTCCATATTCGCACTTCATAACAACTCATCAAAAGGAAAATATCACTTTCTAGCAGAATTTTTTTATATTCAAGATTCAAATCAAATATGAAAGGATGTTTAAAGTGCTAGTTCGATCGAACTCGGTAATTTTAAATCAAACTCTATATTTATTCCAAGAAGTCTATTTTATTTGTACAAATTATTAAATTAAAGTTTAATAATTTAAAATAATTAGAATGCCACTCTGATAAACTTCAAATTTTGATTTCACCTTTGAAACCAAGATTCCTAATAATAATTTGAGGTGAAATTTAAAAAAACAAATCAATAGGAAAGTGGTCAATAATAACTTAGGAGGAGGCAAAGAATATATTAATCTATATATATATATATATATATATATATAATAAGTTGCCTTAGATTCAAAAAATATAAAATTAATCTCCACTTGTACTATAAATACAAAAAGAAAAATTTGGATACCAAATTGCAAGTGCTTAAGGGGCATGACCCAACTCGCTTTCCCTTTAATTAAGTTACATTTCAACAACTTGAAAGATCAAGGAATCCTGTTTAATTTCCAAAAAATATTTCTAAGAATATACTTTTTTGACCTAGTTCCATATTATCTACATATACATGTGTGGTAACAAATTAAACTTCGATAAACAATATCACATCGAGATATACACACATACATATATCAGTTGCTCGATATGAAGTCATTAGATGTAAACACATTATAAATAGTTTTGATATGATTACTGAGATTTTTTTATTTTTAACTAAATTTTTTTTTTATTTTGAATCTTGAAAAAAAATAGAAGTTCTTATTAGAATGTATTTTACTCCTATAGTAACACACACAAATTCAAATTAATTATTAATTGGAATAGAAAGTTTTGAATGATTGAAAAAATAGAGGGACCATCTTAAAGAAAATACACACATTAGACTTTGTCATGTATTGCCTTTGAACCCCACAAAATTTTATTGACCCCTCTCTCTATCTCTATTTGTGTGTTTTAGTCACTTTGATTTGATCCTAGTGAGTCATGAATTGGTCATAACATTATTGGTCGATAATTCCATATAAAGGAAAAAAGTGAGTTTTTTTAATTGGCCATTCGATATCTGATTTTCGCATTGAAGTTCGATTAATTTGAATTCGCACTATGTAGGATCCTTTCGAGGGAAGCGAAGGGAGAAGCCGCAGTCGAACTTAAATTCTGGAAATAAGCCGAGGCCCTTTTACCAAGTCTACTAAATAGAAGATGATAAAGGGCCAACTATCATTGCCTTGCACAAGATGGTGCCCTTTCACTTCGAGTTCCTTTCTTAGTAGTCAAATCTAATGATACGCCGCTCTCTGTTAAAAATTTTGAAAAAAAATTGGTTAAGTATCATATATACTAATAATCATTAATACTATATATACTAATGTAAAGAGTAAAACAATGTTAGAATTGTTTTTTTTTTGGCCCAAAATTAGTGGTTGTTTTGATCACTTTTGTATTTCAAGCATATTGATCCGACCAATTTGAATTTGCAAATGACATCGATTTACTATATATGTAGATCACATATTAGTTTGATTTTATCAATGTTTTAAATATAAAATTATTTATTTTTTATAAAAAAAAGGACGCTCCTCTTGATTCTTTTCACTTCTCGTAGAAATGAGAACTACTCAATCCCTCTAGTCAAATGGTCGCAGGGGCGAAGGTACTCCTTTTTAGGTCATCTGAATCCCGTTCGATGAAAAATTATACTGTTTACACGGTTAAAATAATTTATTATATATATAAAGTAGATATTTAACCTCCTTCAACTAATTCATATGACTATTTTTTTAGATTTTAAATCTCCTTAACGATAATTCTGACTCCGACACTAAATGATCATTTGCTAATTTTGTCACCCCATCCGTTTAAAAACCCTACATGCAACTATTCATGTATGAAAGAGGTAAAACACTATGTTTTTTACTAAAATATTTTTCATCAATTAAATTTTTAAATTAATTAAGAACTGAACAAATCTTATACATCTCATGCCACTCCTTTTAAGTTGAAAAAGAACCTTCACATTATATTCTTCTACACACTCTCTCTCTTTGAGTTTACTTTTTAATTTTTATAATTTATTCTCTCTCAACCTTTAGAATTTTGGAGGAGGCACATTCCAAGGTCGGCCAATTTTGACTTGTCTTGAATAAACCATGCACCAAAAAATATTATTTTTTCGTTCAATATTTATTATATATATTTGAATTTGATTAAATTTGAAAGGAGAATCTTTTTTGTATTCTGCCCCCAAAATTTCTTTAATAAGAGTGAAGTTCTTCATAATAAAAATAACTTTATATTCAGTATGACTCAAACTTGAATCTTTTGATTAAAAGTGAAAAAGTATTATCATTTTACTGCGATCTTTATAAATCTATATGCACCAAAAGCTTATAGTATACAAAAATATTATATATATTTAGAATAAGGGTTTGACAAGATTAAAGCCATTGACTATATATTTTTGCCTACTGGGTCTTTGAAAAAATTATTATAAATAGGACTGCCTTCTTATGATATTTCTAGTCAACGTTAATGAACTCAAAGTTTCCAACTTTCCATATATTACTTCATCATTCTATTACAAATTTCTTTGTTTGACTTTTTTTTAAGAAAAAAAGATTCTTTGAGATCTTAGTATAATTTTATGCTCTATTATATAGTAGCTAGAGGTGGCAAATAAATATTAAATTGATTGGAAAAGCTAATTTAAAAAATTTGAACAATAAGCAACTTGTTATTAGGTGTAAACTAAGACATAAAAGGGCCCATAAACGAACGTGCAAAAAAAATTTATTCGTACTCAATATTTACGTTAAATAATTATTGATGCAAATCATGCTCTGCATGTATATGAACTTTCAAATATCTCCTCCAGAGTCCAGACCCTCACATAATATTTTGCCTCTTGAGATATAAAAAACTTATCTTTAATTGTTATTTGATGTAATGTACCCATTCGATGATTTGGACACGTTCAGAGAAGAAGTGTTGGTACTCTTGTTACAAGGTGTGAGAGGTTAGATGTACGGGTTATGCGGAGATGATTAGATAGGATATGACTATGACATTTCACTCGATATGTTGTTGTTGTATTCAATTTAAATAAATATTTTGGTTAAGAGTAAGGTTGCTGGTATTTGTCGAAAAGTAGTATATTTTGTTCTAATTTATTTGACATCGATTATCTGTATTTCAAGAGTCAGAGTATGAGATAGAAGGAGTACATAATAAATATATTTAATTTGGGTTTACAAAGGAGTTATATATTAATTTGAGGATTAATTACTTATAGCAAGTTGTAAACCAAGTGGAGACAAAATGGGACAAGATTAATCACTTGATTAGATGCGTTTTCAAGTAATCACACGCAATTTTATAGAGAGATTTGATTAACCTTTTGGATTTGTTTTTTAAATTTTTTATTTTTTTATTTTTCCCATCAACATTTCCTAATAGGGAAAAAGTTGAAAAGAGAACACATAATAATATTTTATATTGCCTTAAAAAAAGACTAGTTGCTTAATTGCTTTTCATAATATTATTTTATTTAATGGTACACCTTAATCTATTATTTTAAATATCCCTCTTCTCCAATCAAATTAAATGACTCCTCCATAATATTTTTTTAATATTGTTCTTATAGGATGTCAAAATTATATAATTTAGATGGTGGCATTTAAATAATAATGATTACGACTTCAAATCATAATTAGGAATACAAAATCTTATGTCTTTCTTAAAGTGATACTAAATAAATAAAATATTAGATGGTGGTTGGATTTAATTTCTAAATAAGGCAAGGATATCATTAACAATTAGTAAGTGTGGGTAAAATTTTCTTCTCTTTCTAAGTATAGAAAAAAGTGAGAATTGGGAATTTAATTTAAATACTCACTCAGTTAATCCTTTAAATTAAAATTAGGCAGACGTATAATATATATATAAATTTATATATAATCAACATATAGTCTATGTTTACTTATTAGAAAAAGTAAAAGTTATCTAAATACACAACTTATTTTACTATATATTTTCTAAAATTTTCCATCAATTTATAAAATTACAAAAATTCCTAAATCTCTCATATTTTTGGATACGTTGCTTCACGCAATATATCGGTTGGATACATCAATTCACGTGATGTATTGATCGAATACATCATTTTATGCGATGTATCAAAACTTACATGATGTCTCAAAATATTATGTGATGTATTCAAAATCAAGACGTGATATATCAAAGCATTGTGAGATGTATTCGAAATTGACACTTATCAGAACATTTTGGGATATGATTCCTAAAAATTCATAAGTAGATGATGAAGTAGATCAGCTATTTATTAGAAAATAATTAGAGGCAATAAAGGCCCATTTAAGTAAACATATAGTTACAAATTGACACTAAATATATATGGTATAGTTGTTTATATGAGAATTGTTAGTAATTACTCTCTTTATTTTATTTTAGTTGTTATGATCGATAAAAATTGACTAAAAAAATTAATCAAAAATGTTGTTTGACAAATATATTCCTTATAAATAATTAAACTTCTATCTATATAGGTGATTATGATTAATCATTAGGGTTTTGTATAAAAGGTTTTTAGGTCACTAATTAATCATGCTTGCTTTGGGGAGACATAAACCATATATGTAGAATTTAAAAACATAACCCCCACCCCCACCCCCACCCCACCCTACCCCATTGACTTCCTCTTGTTCTAGCCAACCTTGTCATCATAACAAGCCCACAATAACTCCCCAATTTTGAGTGCCACTAAGGTGATCACCCCCCACACCAAACTAAATTTTTGACAATATATTTATCAAATGAAAAATATTTGAATATTCAAACAACAACAACGTCATTTTACCTATAAGATATTGTTAAGGTCTGATAAATATAAATTAAGAATTTTTTAAAAATAGTTTTCTATCTCTATGAGATAATGATAAAGTATGTGTACGTTTTATCTTCTCCAAACCACTTCATAATACATCATTGAGTATGTTATTATTGGAAAATATTGAATATTTGATCAGAGGCAAAAAATTGTAAAATAAATTTGTTTATCATGAAGAAATTTGTTGTTCAATATACATATTAAAACTTTTTGTTTCATCGAGCCCAAAACTTTGTGATGCCTCGTTTTCAACGCCTTGAGTGGTAATTAATTTTTATTGTACGAATTACTTAAGAAAAGGGAAAAACAATACCATAAATAATTTAGGCTTTTTGCCATTCCATATTATTAGACATAGAAACCTTAACCTATATATCAGACAAATCCAACTGTTTAAAACCTAAACTTGACAAACACAAGATCTGAATAATTTTAAACAAATCATAATACAAATGTCAAAATTAAAATTACATAAATATACAAGTTAAAATATTATAATGTCAAAAGGAAATTATTCTTTAAAAAAATTATAAAAAACTCTTCTGCGATATATTTTTGTCGCTTCTCAGAAATATCTATTTCCTCTCGAATACATTCTTGTCCTCTCTCAGATATATTCCTTCGATTAAGTAATGTTTCATTTGCAGTGTATCAGACAACCAAGAAATGTGTTCGAGAGCAATGAAAAATCTGAGATTTTTGTAATTGGGAAAACTTTCGGGATAGGATGTAATTAACCCCTAAATGTATGTGATTTTTGTATTCTATCCAAGTGCAATGAAAAATTTGAGAGTTTTGTAATGGGAAAAACTTTCAGGATAGGATGTAATTAGCCTCTAAATATATGAAATTTTTGTAATTTACCCTTGAAAAACTACTGTTAGACTCTACAAACAGTAATATCTTCAGATAAATTGAGACGGAGAAAAGTAATTATTGTAACTTATATTTAGTAGTACATTTTATGTAATTTCAAATACATAAATTTTATTTTAAATAACTTACACATGATATATTGAATTTATAATCAAAATTAAAAAGTTTGATTTTCGATCGAAATTTGAACTATACAATATAAATTGAGATGGTAAGTGTATTTAATTTACATAGATAATATTGGACTTCAATATGATGAAATTTTTCAACCACTTTAATGTATAGTCAATTTTTTCTTTCTAGACACACAATTGAAGGATATAATTAGAAATGCATATAACTTTAGTCGAAGAAAAATCTAAGATAAAGATATACACACAATTATTTATATACATTGACTTTTCTTTTAATGTCATTTTGGAGGAGACACAAAATTCATGGCAATCCACATGATAAAGCATTAATTTGGATGAAGATATATATATATATATATATATATATATATAGTGGACTTCACAATGTATACCCAAAAAGAAATAATTAAAATGGACAAGAGTGCATGAATTTGGTAAATGTTTAATAGCTCATCAAATCATGTTATTAAATTATATTTCCTTCTGATGCATGTTTTTTTTATCATATTGATAAGTGTTTTTTCACTTTTATTTTCTCTTTTGTCATTTTCCCTCATTTGTCTTCTATCAATAGATATTTTAATACAATAAAAATTTTCTTTTCAACGGACTCTTCTTTTAATTTGAAAGATGAGTTTGCATTCGATTCGAAAGGCATGATTTTTAGTATATCTCCAAATAGGACCTTCACTAGTTCGGTTATCTAGTGAGCGATACTTATATATTTTTTTTGTTTAAGAAAGAATGACTAAATTTAACTTGATATAGAGGAAGAAAATAAAAAGAGAAAACTATTAAAAATATCACTCTTCTACTTGTCTAATTAAACTAAAATACATCTTTGAACCATCACAAGTATTGAAAAAACACCTCTTAACTTGACAAGAATTTAAAAGTATATTTTTTTAAAAAAATCCCTTAACTTGACAAGAATTTAGGAGTGTATTTCACTCTTGTTACAAGTTCAAAGGTGTATTTAAGTTATGTTAATCAAGTATATAGAAGGGTGTTTTTAACACTATCAATAGTTCGGTAATGAAATTGATAATTGGTACCAAATTTAGGAGTTCTCTTAATACTTTACGCAAATGAAAAAAACTTTTTAATCTTGTAATCATAAATTAAAGTTATGTTGAATGTACTAAAATAATCTTTAATTTTGTGATCTTAAATATATTGTATGTAAATTTAAAATTAAAATATTTTATTAAAAAAATAATTATTTTTTTAATTAAATAAATAAAATAAACATATCATTCTTTTTAAAACGAAACGAAATAAGAAAAAGATAAAAAAAAATTCCTTGTTGAATTACACAACCCTAATATAACTTGTACTCATTTTCTTGCAATTTGCTCATCTACTTTGATGTGACAAGACAATATACTATATGACAATTTTGCGTATCTATATATGTGAGTTAAATGAATGACCTTTCCTTCTCACTCAACCCCACATCATTTGTCACACTGACACGTGGCAGTGACCCATGATCTTTCCATCAATCTGTGTTTGTATTCTTTCATTTCACATATTTTTTAGAATATAAATGATAAAATAAAATAATTTTCCTAGGGAAGTGACAATTAAGAGGTTTGTTAGAAATTCCTTAGGTTTGGAAAGTTTTGTACGTCTGCCAGTGTTTTGGCTTTCGTCCAGCGCTTGTGGTTCTCCAATAGTTGAATTTATTCGGATGTATATATGTATGTATATATTTTAGTATTGATATTGAGGGTTGGTATTATGTGAACATCATTATATTTAAAATATTAAAGACATTAAGGTTTAACTCTAGACTTGAAATTTAGGAAATTGATTATAGATTTGGGTGAGTTTTTGAGTCTAGGTTAAACATATAGTCGTATGGGTGTTTATGAATTCGTGTTATTATGAATGTTATGTATTTGATAGATTGAAAAAGTTCTGAGGCATTGAGAAAGGGGAAAGACTGGTGGATTAACTCACTTGATTTTGGTTCTTCGGTTGAGATAGGTTATGGTTTGTTCTATCTAATAGGGAGATTCTTAATAGCAATTGATAGTCATTGAGTAAAGCTGTAATATTTTCTATGCACTTAATTGTTGTGGTTTGGTTGATTGATGTATTGTTATGATTGGTCTGCAATTCCAAGACCATGAAACCCATAATTTGAACTTGATCTCTCATAGTGATGTCTTGAATAAAGAAGGCTTGATGAAACATTGATAATGAAATGAGAAGTAATGATAAAAAATAATGAATTATATATATTGGATCAAGAGTCAAGTCCCGACACATATATATTATAGGATCGGGTGTCACGCTCTGACACATATATTATATTATAGGATCGGGTGTCACATTCCAACACATATATTATAGAATTAGGTGTCACGTTCCGACACGATAATAATAAGAAAAAACTTGTTAAAATAATTTAATGTACTCAAATTCAAAGAACCTATCTCACAAAAGAAATGTGATGTGCAGGCTTGAGTCCTCATGTGTATCATTGATTGGTTGTGTACTTGTCCCTGTTGTTTCTCTCTATTAAGTGTTATGGTTGATTCATGCTTTTATTTTATGCATATTGATTTCTATTTTGAGTCGACCGATAATATCTACTCAGTACATGTTGCCCATGCTGACCCCTACTTGTACTTTTCTTGTTTTGTTTGGTGGAGTGCAGCGAGTGTTCCACCGACTTCGACTTACCCTTAGCTCTAGTCAGTCTGCAGCACATCAGGTTCCAGGGTGAGTTATTTCTCTAGATCGTGTTGGATTTAGTCTTGTCATGGTGTCCTTTGCTTTCCGACATAAATCACTTGTTCCTTCATTTTGGAGTTGATATTCTTAGACTTGGTATTTTGATATTAGTGTCATGATGTGATGACTTTTGGATTTTGGGGAACATTAAGTAATAAACTTAGTAATTTTAGATTATTTGTGCTTTATGGAATTGATCTTTTTGATTATTATTATACTTTATAAGTCAACTGTTGGTATCGATTGGTTTTATATGTTGGTTCGCCCGCCTAGGAGGGTAAGTGTGGGTGTCACTCATGGCCCATTTTGGATCATGACAAACTTGGTATCAGAGATTTAGGTTCAGCGCGATCTCATCACACAAGGACAAGTCTAGTAGAGTCTTGCGAAACGGTACAAGGACGCCATTACTTTTCTTCGAGAGGCTATAGAACTTTAGGAAAACTCTTTCCTTTATGTGTTTTATCTATTACCTGAATCTAATTGGAATCTAGGTGATACAAATTGGTATCTGATTCTCTTCATTCTATTTTACGGGATGATTAGAACTAGAGCAACAATAGTTCCTAAGTCAGTCGTAAGCCGAGGAGGAGGAGGAGTAATGAGAGGTCGTCGGAGAAAGCCCACCAGGGGTAGGGCCCAAGCAGCTGGTCCAACTAGGGAAATAACAACAACCCCTCCACCAACTGATGAGGTAGCTACAGAGAATGTTGATGTGGTGGATGAGCAGTCACATGATAAAGAAGCACTACCCCAGAGATTATTCACCAAGTTCTCACCTATCTTAGTGGGTTATCTGATCAGGGTCAAGCACCTCCAGTACCCCAGGTTCAGGGATTACAACATGCAGCTGCTATGACTCCTCGTATAGATGTATCCTTGGAGACACACATGTTTCCCCGATTGACTATAGGGCCTGACCAGCATGATGGATATCGTATAGCGATTTGGTGTTGAGTTTGTAACGTACCAGCTTTAGGGAGATGCTAAAGTATGGTGGAGGTCGCATGTTGAGTGTCAACTAGCGCAGGCACCACCTATGACTTGGACAACTTTTTCTGACTTCTTTATGGAGAAGTATATTCCTCGGACTTTGAGGGACAAGAAAAGAGATGAGTTTCTTAATATAGAGCAGGGGAAGATGTTTGTTGCAGCTTACGAGGCCAAAATTCGTGCTCTATCTAGATATGGTACTCAACTTTGTTTTAGTCAAGAGGAGAGGATTCGTCACTTCGTGATGAGATTGAGGTCAGATTTACAGATTTCAGCCTTGGAGGTGGTTGATTCAGCAAAGTCCTTTCAGCAGGTGGCTGATTTTGTTATACGGGTAGAGGGGGTGAAGCCAGATGATTTCACCAATACGACAACATTTAAGAAGTTCCATGAAGGAGGAGAGTTTAGCGGGTCTTACTTTAGAGGACAGAGTTCAGGTGGTTATTCATCCTGTCTGATTCAGTCTTCATTGCAGGTTTCAGATAGGGTTCCATCAGGAACTAGTCAGCCTCCCCCTAATTTTGGGGGTTATATTCAATCTTCTTCATCTTCACAAAGGCCCACTCTTGAATCTAAGGCTTGTTATGGATGTGGTGAGGTTGGGCATGTTAGAAGGTATTGTCCGAGGTAGAATCAGCCTTGGTATGATCAGGGTTATAGAGGTCTAGTAGCTAGAGGTCGAGGTGGTCATGGTAGGGGCCATCAGTCTGGAGGACGTAGTGGCCAAGGTCGTGATGGTCACCAGTCCGACAGAGGTGGCGGGCAAGTTGGAGCTACTGGTATGCAGCCTGGCAGAGGAAATGGTCAGATAGGTGATAAAGCCCATTATTATGCTTTTCTAGGAAGGCCAGATGCAGAGGCATTAGATGTTATCACAAGTACACTTCTGGTCTGCGATCACATTACCTTCGTATTATTTGATCCTGGATCCATTTTTTTATATATATCTTCTATTTTTGCTAATGGACTTAATTTGCATTATGACTTACTTGATACGCCTATTCATGTTCCCACTCTTGTTGGTGAGTCTGTATTAGTTGAGAAGGTGTATAGGTCTTGCCTTGTGACTTTTATCGAAAGTAAAAATTATGTAGATTTGATTATTCTAGAGATGGTTGACTTTGACATTATCCTAGGTATGACTTGACTCTCTCCAAATTTTGCTATCTTAGATTGCAATGCTAAGACTGTGACATTGGCCAAGCCTGGGATGGATCAACTGGTGTGTAAAGATGATTATTTTCCTTCTCCCATTAAAATCATCTCTTTTTTGCATGCTAAGAAGTTAGTACGTAGGAGTTGTTTAGCCTTTCTAGCATATCTCAGGGACGATAGTTCTGAAGTGCCCTTAGTGGAATCTGTCTTGATAGTGAGTGAATTTGTGGATGTCTTTCTTGCAGACCTACCTGGCATGCCATCAAATATGAATATTGATCTCTGTATTGATTTGGAGCCAGGTACTTGTCCTATTTCTATTCCGCCTTACAGAATGGCCTCAGTTGAGAGAGTTGAAAGCCCAACTTCAAGAGTTGTTAGGTAAAAGTTTTATTAGACCAAATGTCACCCTTTGGGGTGCTTCGGCTCTTTTTGTGAAGAAAAAAGATGGTAGCCTTTGTATGTGTATAGACTACAGTTGAATAGGGTAACTATTAAGAACAGGTACCCCCTTCCCCATATTGATGACTTGTTAGATCAGTTGCAGGGTGAGTGTGTCTTCTCAAAGATTGATTTGAGGTCTGGTTATCACCAGTTAAAGATACGAGCAACTGACGTGCTAAAGACTGTTTTTCGAACAAGATATAGGCACTATAAATTTTTGGTAATGTCCTTTGGACTTACAAATGCTCCTGCTGCTTTCATGAGTTTGATGAATGGAATTTTTAAGCCATACCTGGATCTCTTTGTTATTGTCTTTATTGATGATATATTGATCTACTCAAAGAGCAAAAAGGAGCATGAAGAGAATTTGAGAATTGTTCTAGGGCTCCTTAGCTCGACGGGGGTATATATGACAGGCTGCGTAACGGTCTTGATACCACTTTGCATTGCATTGCATTTCATATCATCTCATCGTACTATTTGTGGTTTTTTGGATTGGCTTGTTTGAGACTATATATTTACTTTATTTGCGTCGTTCTATAAAAATTGGCGGCACCGATACCGGACTGATTTTTCTGTTGCAGGTGGAAGCGTCCCTAGGTTATTTCATAATTTATTCAATTTTTGATTTCTCAGTCGGTTAAACCTACTAGGTAAATATTATGTGTATTCACCCCTACTTCTATTCCCCGCAGATTCTCGTCAGGATTATTCTCGTGGTAGTTGATTTTCTCATGCACTTGTCTCATACCAAATCTAGTGGTGAGACTCATGACTTCGAGTTTTCATTAGATTCTATCTTAGTTATTTAGACTTTAGTTTTATTCAAAGACAGAAATGCACTTACTTCATCAGTTTATGTAGTAGATGTTTTTAAACTCGTGACACTAGGTTCTGAAATATGGTTTATGTGGTGACTATTTATTTATTGGGTTTCTCTCCTTCTAGTGTACTTTTATTGTTGGGGTTAGAATTAAGCGGCCTTGACCTCGTTTTGGATCGTGACAAGTGAGATACTGAATCACCACACCAACCCTCGTAGTTGTAATTCATTGATGAAGCAAAATATAACATAAAACTTATTTCAAATTTTATTTATAAATTATTATTAATCAACTACTACTAATATTTCAGAATTTACAGTTTTGCTTTTTCATAGTGGCACTGATTTCCATGTATTATTAATGGCACTCTACTTACACTTTTTCTGCCTAGATTCTCCTTCTACTACTACACTTAAAGTTGTAAAATTTTTAATTAATTAATAGGCACCAAATTTAAGAATTTTGTTTTTAATATTTTGTGCTCATAAAGCATATCTCATCCATTTTATTTTATGTGATATTATTTGATTTAATATAATATTTGAAATAAAAATGAAGATTTTAAAATTTACAATTTAAGACGATTCTGAAATATTTATTTGATTATAAATTATTTCATTAAGGATATAAAAAAAATTTAAGTTAAAATATTATTTTCGATTATAGGAAGATAACATGTTTTTAGGGACGGAATAAGAAGAAAATGGAGCCATAAAATGGAACGTAGAGAGTACTATTCTTAGTCCTTTTTAGCTGTAGCAGTTTTTTTTGAGAGTCAACCAATATATACTTTGACGAATAATTTAAAATATATTTTTTCATTGTATTAAAATGAAAAATATTGTAATTTTATAATAGTTTTTATATAATTTTTTAATATAAAAAATTATTTTAAAATATTAAATTAATATAATCGAATTTAACTTTCAAAATTAATTAATTAACTTTTGAAAAATACAATATGACAACTAAAAAAATTGAGAAAATATTATAAGTATTGAGTAACGTCAATATCCTACCTATAACAAGGCTCAACTGATTGGAAGATCAAGAATAGTTTATATCAAAGTCATAATCATGACAAGCTAAGAAATAAAGTTATATTTTTACTATAAACTATAATTTTTCTTATATAATGACAATTATTTAATCCTAACAATAACATAACTACGAGGATATGAATATTTATGATATTTAAGACTATATTCACATCTTTAAACTATCTTTTAACATTTTATAATATTTATATAAATTGTAAAACTTTCTCATTAAATATAATATTAATTTCCTTTTGTAATATTTATTTTATGAGCATAGTAGAAACTTGTTGGCTTTTGATTTGAATGATCAGAAACTGATGAAATCTGATACTATAAAAAGTCTCTTTCTA
>DF359086.1:60926-79050 GCA_000787875.1 Solanum virginianum
ATCTGATACTATAAAAAGTCTCTTTCTATCCTCTAATTCTTTTTGCCTCTACTATTATTTTTATTTAATTTGTCATAAATATATCATAAATTTCTAACTGCACTACATTTATTTATTTGTTTCCTATCTACTTTAATTATTTCAATGGCAATATTTAATTTATTATTGGAATTATATTGAAGCCGTATGAGGTGGAAATTTTATGTATGATTCTGTAGAGGAATAGTAAAAGTGACTTATCTGTCAATATTTTTACTATTAATGACAATATTTAATATCTTATTTGCGACCATACTCTTCTTATTTCAATTTATATGATATAATTCGAGTTTCAAAAGTTAATTTTTTTTATTTTAATCACAAATTTGAACATATCATTTTTTAAGAGTTTTGAAAATGAATTTACATATTTAGAATCACATAAAAATATTGTCATGCGATAACAACAACAAAAAAAACATACTCAGTGAAATCCTACAAATTGAGACTGAGGAAGGTAGAATGTACGCAGACATTACAACTATCTCATAGAGGTAAAGATGTTGTTTCCTAAAAATGTTCGTCATATGATAACAATTTAAATATTTAAAAGACATACAAATTAATAATAATTAAAAAAAATATTTTGACTCTTAAATTTCAAGATATATCAACAAATTGGGACGAAAAGTACGGTATTTAAACAAAAATCTATTATAACCCCGTATTCAATCTGCCAGTAATACGTATGATGCAGTATTATAATTTATATTTTGGTATTAAAAATTACTAATTTAATTAATTTAAATTTACATACATAGAATTTACTTATGGAGAAGCATTGTTTATTAAAAAAAATTAGCTATTCTCAAAAATAAAATTTCACACATCTGATTAAAAATAAGAAAATTACGTTTATCTTCACCATGGTGAGCTACATGTAGTCAAGTGACGTTAATTAATATTTTTTAGCGAAAAATTACACTAAATAACTAATAAAAAGATACACAATTTAATTTATTTTTTTTCTAATTTCATATTCTTTTTAAAAATAATTTTAGGTAAAAATTTGGATAAGCCAAAGGAATCCAAGAAAGAAGAAGTTTAATTTCAGACATAATGGCAGATAGGGCCGACAAGCATGGGGTTGTCTTGTCTTGTCATGTCAGCTACTTCAATTTAATGTTCCTCTTAATTCTATCTTATAATAAATAAAAAATTGATATTTAATATTTATATTGAAATGTAATCGATCCAAACTTGTATTTTATAAAATTTATTTTAAGAGAAATACTTGGTTTAAGGTAAACCATTATGCTTCTTTCATTAGGAGGTTTCGGGTTTAAGTCATAAAATTATAAGAAATTTTTATATATAATCATTTAGAAATACTTTAATTATATTTCATAGTTATAGTTTAAATTGTTATATTTCGTAACTAATAATAACGTTTGTATAATTCGCGCAACGTTTATATACGTTTGTATAATTCGCCATACAATTTCTAATTTTTGTATAACGTTTTTATATTTTGTTATACAATTTGTGTATGGTGTTTGTATAATCTATGCTTTTTATATAGCATTTGTATATTTCGATATGCAATTTGTGTACAATGTTTGTATATGTCGCTATACAATTCGCAGTGTTTGTATATTTCACTATACAATTTGATTCGCGCATAACTTTTGTATAATCACGCAGATCATTCGTATAAATCGCATAAATTATACAAAAGTCAAATTATAATTACAACCACACGTTTGCCATGAACTGTAATTAATTCAAACAACAATTACGTTAGCTAATTAACTAGTATATGTTTGTTTATTCATGTATTTTTTTCAAAAATAAACAACTTCTTAGTAGAAAGTGTTTTACTCCACATAATGAGTCTTATCAAGCGTTAATTCGAATTAGTCTGCATTGGATAGATAACAATATACAAAGTGTATTTCTATAAGGTTTCAAAAACATAGAAATATATCAACACATTAATTACCCTACCTCGTGGAGATAGAGCTCCGTTAAAATGAGTCAATGTATTGTAATGGACTAAAGATTTTGCATTTCTATTTCCTTTATAGTGACAAAGAACTCAAGTGTTTTCTTTATGTTACAACAGTATTTAGTTGTTTTCTCATACAAATTTTACAACTTTGTTAGTTAAAAGAATTTTAACTTGGATATTCACCTTTCATCTATACATTTTGGATAGGAAAACTGACCTGATTTTTTTTTCTGATCGTCTTCTAGATAATGTAATTGGACGTCCCAAAGAAATTTTGGCGCGAGAAGTTGTATTCGCGATATGATGGATTCTTCGTCTCTGATAATGATGAACCCCTGCAAGTTAAGTTGACGAAAACTTGAGTTTGATGATAGTTGAAATGTGTGGTATAAGATATATATGAGCACTCCATACATGTACATAAGACAGAAATTTCCGAGCTATGTTGCTTAGAGTCTCCAAAAATGTTGTTGTACTCGTGTCATGGACATAATATGAGCACTCCATACATGTACATAAGACAGAAAGTATACTCTTTCGAGCTATGTTGCTTAGAGTCTCCAAAATGTTGCTGCACTTGTGTTGTTCCTCCAAAATGAACTACTTTTGGAGGATGTACATGCAATCATCAACATTTTTGAAGAGTCTGAGTAATAAGCTTTCAAGGGAACATTCCGTTTTCAGTGTTTATATCATCGTGGATAAGAATGACCAGTCAATTTGATCCAAATATAATTTAGCTCGAATGAGTTTAGATGCTTTGAAGGAACTTGTAACTCCCATACACATATTTAAGTCTAGATGATTACTATGCCTTTTAGCTTGGAGTAGTCTCTTTGATGAAAAACAGCTTAGTCTTGCGAGGACCATAAACGAGCAGCAAAATATTGTGAACTGACTGGCATTTTGTAGACTCACAAACATCAAATTCTGAACGAAATATGCTTACCTGAGGTCGTAGGATACGATCCATTTCCAGCATGATATCTTCAAGTAAACAACGTTCTTCGCGTTACAGGAACTACATTCATCACCCAGACTGGCCATGTACTGAGGGCGACTGCAAATCCACCGAGAGAAGCACTCATTGTCCATTACGTTACGTATTTCTTTGTCCTCTACATCCATCAGTCTCCAGTAATGGCGAACTTGATCTTGCCAATAGATTGTATCTGCTAAGAACTTTTCTCGATCAATACCTGCAGCGTGTTTATAACATGTTGAAGCTATTTGAATGGATATTTTAGAAGACCTATTTGAAGAATATAAAACTTTACATTGTGTTACATTTTCAGTCATTTTAAGATTTTTGCCAAAACTAAACACTGGCCAACAGAATAATCAATTAATGAATAATAACGCCAAGGAATAGAACTCACAAACATAGTTGACTCAGACTTTGTGAATACTCTGAAAGACATTGTGGCCGAGGTGGTAGGTTCTTTGTATTAGATGATCTTTCACTTGGGGAAATACAGTTCCACAGAGGCGTTTTCCGTGATGGTTCAAAATCATCCTGAGAATCACATATGTCTATGAGTTTCTCTGATGCATTATGCTGGAGACATGAATTATTTTCTTGCTTAATCCAGAATGCTGTTTGAACTTTCCGTGCAATGAGCTTCCAGCACATTCCAGAAGTTAGATGTACTAATTTGTCCCATATATGTGGAAAATCCTTGTCCTTTCTATAAGCTGGTGGAGCCGAATAGACAAAGTATCCATCTGATCTTAACAGGCGGTTCACTTCCTTGAGTAGAATACCATCTGCATCAACACCCAGGAAAGAATGGAAACATGGTCCTCTTTATTCAAATCAAAATTTACCGTCTGTGCATGACACACAGGGCCACCAAAGAATTCTCAAGCTACGTTGCTCAGACTCATCGAAAAAACCATTATGTGCGTGTTGGATCCTCCAAAAGCAATGCATTACGTAAGGATCCATCATGGTGCAGCAATAATTTTGGAGGGTAATAGCAAGATAGTTCTCATGTAGACTATTCAGTTGTCAAGAATGGCATCATAACGACATCATGCAGAATACAAACTATGTGGTCATACCATATGGAAAAGGTTTATCAAATAACTTCCTTCTTTCACGAGAAGAAACAGAGCTATGTTCATAGTCTGAGACTCGAGCAATGGCAGCTTAATAAGAATGTGAGTTTGTTAGGTAGATTTTCAGGAATGAATAGAATTACTTAAGAGTTTCAAGACTATTACAAAGAGGCAAGAAGAGCTACATGTGCATAGTAAATATTAGAGGGAGACAATGGCATTTCACTTTCAACATCAGATGAATGCTATCCTATACCTAGAGGACGGGCATCTTCGGGAAAATCCAAAGTGTGCTTGAGTTATAAAGACTTGTTTTGTGAATGTAAGTTACTTTGCTTCTGACATGATAACGAATTCAAGAAAACAATTTAGAGAATCTAAATGTTGTTTCAGTACTGAATGTGAAGGATATAGGAAGCAAAATACTCACTAAAAGTCTCTGGAGTTTATCCAAAAGCAATAACATATAGAAGAAAAACATTTAAGTTTTAAGATTTTCCTATATAATGAATGCAACACTCACCATTTTCATGCCAATCAATTCGGCATCTGGAACAATGCACCATCTCAAAAGAGTTGCTAGGATACCTCAGCTGCTTTGTTGCTTTAGCAGATATTGTTGCACCAATGCCTCGTTCCAAAGCAAATTGAATTTGGTTCTCGTGACCATCTTTGGGAGCAAAGGACACTGTTTTTATACTTAAAGGAAGAAGATACGCAGAGAAACTGGCAACCCCGTAACCAACATCAAGCACTTGAAATACCCCTGCAGATCGTAAATCACCTTTCTCATTAGTTGTCATATTTCCTAACCTGCAGCGAAGAAATCACTAAATCAATGAGATACATTAAAACGTAGGTGTCTACAACATCGTCACTAACTCATACCTCTCAATATACTTAGGTGCCCCATGCTTGAAATGAGTTCCACCTCCAGGAAACCACCAAAATTGATCCTTCTCATGCACCCAATTTTGCCCACCTTTTACCTCCGCAAGATGCGTATGGTTCACATTGCTCCACCACACTTAGTCCCTGCTAATCGGCCACCTTATTGGTATCTTATAATCAGTTGGAGGTGGAACCAAACAAAACAAGCGCCTATCAGGTGGAGGGCAGTGCCTCTCCAACTCTTCTTTCCTTGAAAGATCTAGTTTTGGCATTAGCTCTTTAATATAAGACATGTCATGACATGGGATGTACTCATTAAATTTCAAAGGACAAACATTTACCCCTGTTTCAGGGATTTTCAATGGTATCACCCGATACGAAAGAGACACCTTGTTTTCAAACTTCAAAGCACCTACATGCATAATATGGATCACAACCAAAACTATCTGAAACTCAATAAAATATGGAGGACAAAAATAAAAGAAAGTCAAGACTGAGCACCAATTGAACCTAGACCTGACCCGACCCCATGATTCATCCAGGTGCATGAAAATGACAGAAAGGAAAAGGACAAACTATTTAAGGAAAGCAGAATGGTAAAGATCAAAAGGAACAGAGTTCAACAGCTGTCTAGTCTGCCTCTAAGTTTCTCAAGGGAATTTCAGGCTGTGCGTCACGATGAAAAGAAAATTAGCATCAACCAATATAACAGAAAAAAATCCTTCCTCATCAACAAGACTTTTTAGGTTATCTTAGAAAGATGTTACTTGAGAAATATTGGAGAAGAATATTATTGAATTGTTGTCTACATTATTACATTGAGATCCTATTTAGAGATACTATATTAGACTTAGAAAAATTATTATTGAATTGTTGTCTATATTATTACAGTGAGATCCTATTTATAGATACTATATTAGACTCCTTTTCCAACTAGGATACTAAAATACAATCCTTTTTCAAGTAAGATTCCATATACTATTACTATTCCTAATCTTATTTTAAGTAGGATTGTAGATATTATTCTTGTTCCTATTCCTATTCTAACACTCTCTCTCAAGCTTGTGCATACAAGTCATATGTACCTAGCTTGTTACAAATGTAATTAATACGATAATGATGAAGAGCTTGGTAAAATATCTACAAGTTGATCACCCAACTTCACAAAATTGGCAACCAACCTCAATGTGTTTAGTCTTCTCATGAAATACAGAATTTAATGCATAATGTTGATAAAACACAGAGTGATAAATTCCTGAAGTACAGTGTTGAACTTTCCAAGCCAAGGTTGAGAAGACAGTTTTAGATCATAGAGTAACCTAAAAATCGACATACAAGTCTACCTGACTCCCCCTGAGCAACAAAACCAGGTGATTGCTCTATATAGACTTCTTCCTTGAGATCATCATAAAAAGGACATTCTTAATGTCCAATTGATTAAAAACCCATGCATTGGATTATCAGATATGATGGCTGAAAGTGGTCACAATTCGAGAATAAAATTATATGGGTAGATGATGAAGAGCTTGGTAAGATATCTGCAAGTTGATCACCCGACTTCACAAAATGGCAACCAACCTCAATGTGTTTAGTTTTCTCATGAAATACAGAATTTAATGCATAATGTTGATAAAACACAGAGTGATAAATTCCTGAAGTACAGTGTTGAACTTTCCAAGCCAAGGTTGAGAAGACAGTTTTAGATCATAGAGTAACCTACAAATCGGCATACAAGTCTACCTGACTCCCCCTGAGCAACAAAACTAGGTGATTGCTCTATATAGACTTCTTCCTTGAGATCATCATAAAAAGGACATTCTTAATGTCCAATTGATTAAAAACCCATGCATTGGATTATCAGATATGATGGCTGAAAGTGGTCACAATTCGAGAATAAAATTATATGGGTAGGGTCAGAATGATGACACGACCCTACTGAGAAGAGAATTATATGGGTAGGGTCGGAATGATGGTACGACCCTACTGGAAAATAGAAATCATATACGTAGGAGCATATTGACGGCATGAACCTACTGCAAAAGAGAAACTGTATGGATGACCCTACACAAACTAGATTTGATGAGTCACCGAGAAACGAATGGAACTACGCAAATCAAATCTAAGTCACCAAAAAGACAATGCTATGGAACTCAGATATGAGAAAGTAGTTCGAGAAATTCACGGTACTACACGTTGAATATGAGAAGTAGTCCGGAGAGATGCACGGTGCTACACAAATCGAATATGAGAAAGTAGTCACCGGAAAGATGGCACGGTGCTACACATGATAAATATGAAAAAGTAGTTATCGAAAAGATGGCAGGGTGCTACACAAATTAGATATTAAAAAATAATTAGTCACCGGAATGATGGCACGGTGCTACACAAACACTGACAGATGTGGAGTTGACACAAAACAACCCTAGAAAGTCACTGAAAATTGAAGCACTGTAACCTAATCTTTTTTTTTTAACTAACATACTCATTGGCCAGACGAGCGGCATATATGGGTCATAGCCACCCGCCGGCAGCTGAAGCTTTTTGATTTTCTACTAGGACCGTAGAAGCTCTGTACCATGTGAAAAATATTGGAGAAGAATATTATTGAATTTTTGTCTACATTATTACATTGAAATCCTATTTATAGATACTATATTAGACTCCTTTTCCAACTAGGATACTAAAATACAATCCTTTTCCAAGTAGGATTCGATATACTATTACTATTCCTAATCCTATTTTAAGTAGGATTGTAGATATTATTCTTATTCCTATTCCTATTCTAACAGTTACATTGCAGGATCAGAATCCATATTATGTCCATGATATGAAGGGTCTTTTATTTCAGCAATATGTGGAAAGGTTACCCAGGTTAAAGATTTTTCATGTCAAACCACCGGACTGGAAACGGTAACTGAGATGACAAGCTGCTCAGATTTCTAAGAAGTTATACTTGGACCTAGTTCATACATAATGTGAATCTTGCAAGTTATAAGCAAATCAAGGGCGAAATAGCCTGCCTTTCTCAATTGTTTATATGGTAATTGCACTCTTCAATACTTTTGGCAATCAGTTTAAGCTATCTCCTGTGCAAGGGTCCAACAAAATAGCACACTTTTAAGTAGGATTGTAGATATTATTCTTATTCCTATTCCTATTCTAACAGTTACATTGCAGGATCAGAATCCATATTATGTCCATGATATGAAGGGTCTTTTATTTCAGCAATATGTGGAAAGGTTACCCAGGTTAAAGATTTTTCATGTCAAACCACTGGACTGGAAATGGTAACTGAGATGACAAGCTGCTCAGATTTCTAAGAAGTTATACTTGGACCTAGTTCATACATAATGTGAATCTTGCAAGTTATAAGCAAATCAAGGGCGAAATAGCCTGCCTTTCTCAATTGTTTATATGGTAATTGCACTCTTCAATACTTTTGGCAATCAGTTTAAGCTATCTCCTGTGCAAGGGTCCAACAAAATAGCACACGACTTATCCCTAAAGCTAATTGTCCTAATGCTACCTCTCATCAGCACACCAGCACAGATAGCGAGAAAATCTACCCACCAAGCTAGACATACAAGTGGGCTCAAAAAATCACCTACTACATATTGTTTATGCTTGGATTTGAACCGTAGACTTCTGAGGTTTATACCTTGTCATGCCATTTCATTCACCACTAGGCACTTCATGTGCCTCCCAAGGAAAGCAAAGGAACATATAAAAATGAAAACTCTGTGTGAAGGACTACTTTGATCCCACAACTAATTAAGGGACAATCTGTCCATGCATTAAAATAATCCGTACCAGAGATTGCAACATGAGAAATGGTCAAGGAAGATCCTTTGTGGTTCTATTGGGCATAACATAATCAACAACCAGTTATTCGACTCCACTGAACATTGTCCAATTCTTTACCACAAAAGTGTCCTTGCCGAATTTGCAATATCTACTAAACCACTTAACAAAACAGAAGCCAAGCTATTAAATCATCCACCTTACTGTCTTTCCTATATAAGTGAGACACAACATTTACCCGAATTGATACAAGTATACCACCTGAAGTTCTGTCTAGTACCAACTAAATCCTAACCAACACTGGTTCACTTGCCTAAAGACAGTAAATAACAATGATAAAGATTAGTTTTTTTTCGTTTTGATAACAACAGGAACCCATAAACCCCCGTTCCTATGCATTAGCTTCGCAAACCACATAGAATATGTAGCCCGCATTAGGTAAGCCCAGTGTGACGAGCTCGACCCAGAAGGCAGCAAGGAGGGCCACCCCGAAAGGTCCATAAAGATTAGTTTTTTCTGCATTCACAATTTTATATTGCTCAAATGAAAACCCCCAAACAGCTCTAAACTATCATACTCAATCCTACTTACCCATCCACAATGAAAGCTTAAAAGTTTATCCATTTTCTCTTATACCAAAAGGGGGAAAATGATTTCCTCTTCTGTTATTAGCCAATCAAAGAATGAATTCAACAACACTGCAACTGCAACAAACATTCCCTATAACTCAAATACTCTCAGCAACCTCTTCATTATCAAACAAAGATTCAAACTTTATAAGTAAGATAGACAAAAAGAGTACTAACCAGAGGTAGATTCTAAAGAACTGAAATTGGAAGCAATAGACAATTGTTGTTGCTTTTCAAGCTGTTCTTGTTCTTGTTGAGGTACATATAAAGATGGGGTTTTCCCAAAAAGAGTTCCAGTATAAAATGATCCCACCATTACCAAAAGGATAATCAGTATTGTCTGCCCTGTATTCCAATTAAATGCCCTCATATTCATCCAAGATCCACCACCCATTGTTTCCTCTTCTATTCTCTCACAACCCCACCTCCAACATCTATGAATCATGTGAAAAAATTAGACTGATTGCTCATTATGAAGATCAAAAGAATTGAGTTTTGGGTGTCTTTGGGCTGAGTGGAAGTGAAGAGTGATATTCTCTCTTTTGCTTTTGCTTATGTGGGTAGCTTTTTTATTTGACACTATATTTAAAAAAAATTAAAAAGATTTGTGGTGTATTATTTTTAAATATTTGTGTATTAAAGGTAAAAAATAAATTTTAAAGATGAATTATTTTTAATTTATATAAAGTAATATTTTTTAAAACAGATCAAAAAAAGAATAAGTGTCATGTAAAATAGGAGAGAGGAAGCTTTTTTTTTTTCTATTTGCGTTCAATTGTGAATGCCTCCCCTAAAGTGGTTGCACTCATTTTTTTTTTTTTTATATTCACGTTAGAATCTGACTAATTTAGTTTCATGTTGTATAGTATCTATTATTATTGCATGATATTCTCCCCCTCCCAATTCAATATTTTCATGTAATGATATTTAATTTGATTTAAATTTAAAGATCGAAAAAAGAATTTTTAAATTTATGATCTAAAATATGTGATACACATACATATTTATAGCTACAAAATTATATTGTTAAAAGCACTATAAGAAATTTTAAATTAAATAAGACATTATTTTTTATAAAAAAATTTAAATTAAATAAGAGATTATTCGTCTTTAAGAATGAAAGTATATCACGAAATAACAAGTATTATAAGAAGACATATTCTTATCAAATTTAGCAGTTTAGTTTGCCTAGTGCATATCGAGTACTAGATAGTTATGCATTTCGTCGCCACATAAAATAGAATGTGTTATAATGAGTAGAATAATGTCAGCAACAAAGGTTATGATCGAGCGATAAATACTTTTTCATCATTGACTAGAGTTTTGGATTCAAGTCATGAATATGAAGTCACATTTGGTAGAAAATATAATTTTATCTCCAATATTGAACTTTTCAATGAGATTTCAAATTTAATAGGGCCAAATACAAATATCGAATGTCGAACCAAATGTAAATTTGGGAGGGGAAGAGAATATGGAACAACATACTGTGAAAGAAAGGATAGAGTTACATACACACAATTCTTTTCAAACTTTATTTGTGCAATTACACTGAATATATCACTCGTAGTTCTCACTTATGATCAGATTTATACAATGGACTAGCATAATATGTCTGAACAACAGTCAAGAAAGTAAGAAGTGCAGTAACACTGAAAGCAATTAATGACCATGGACTACTAAAATATTTATCAAGTAATTCAGCAATCCAAGTCTTCCCTTTGCTATTATAATATTCTTGAATCAACTCTCTGTTAACATCCTTGAAAATGAGTGGATTATCTGCCCCATAAGTATTTAATTCTTTGTAAACTTGTACAACTTCTTCATCACTTCCCAATGTGTTGAATAATATGTTTTTTTCTCTCAATTCTTTCACATCATTTGGTGAAATCACAAGTGATTTCATGAAATTTATGTATGACACAACAGTCCCATTAATTGAACCATTTGGGCACAATTCATAGGCTATCATGTTCATGAAAAATACTTTAGTGTATGGTGTAACATACCAAGATGGGATTTTTAGTTTTGCATAGAGATAGTGAGATGTAAATCTCACACCTTTTAAAGAGTCAATTCCACTAGGACTAAAATGAATACCTTTTGATTTCAAATCCATGACGGAACGAAACACGTTTGTGAGCAATTCTGGTTTATGTGATTCATGATTTTTCCTCCAAGAATCGGGAAAATAATCAAAGATGAAACCACAAATAGGCGATTGTGTGGTGTTTGAGGGGAGTCTGTAATCGCGTTTTCTTCCATCTTTACCATCTTTATCACTGACAAGTACTTTACGAAAAACTTCAAGAAGGTGAGGAGGGTCTGTAATCGCGTTTTCTTCCAATTGGATGTTCTCACCAAAAAACATTTCAGAACAATAGGCTTTTACCTCCTCTTCAAATGAATGACAATCCTCACCACCTTGATCATCTCGGTATCTCAATTTAAACAAGAGCTTGAGAACTCCAAAAGGTACCTGCAGAAAAATTCACGTGTTTTTAGTAGTGATTTGACCTATAAAAAAAGGTTCAATTGACCATCCTTGACTCAATGTGGCTCTATCAATGATACCTGATTTTCGAGCAAGTATAGGTCACGCCTAGTGATCGCAAAAACTGCAATGCCAAGATGCTTGATAGTATTAGTACATCTAGAGATGGAATTAAATGGGGACTCTATTGATATCTTGATATCATTTAGTATGAAACACCCATCGAGGAGCATCATTCGTGCAAATTCATAGTCATTATACTTATTCGTGAATTCTTCTAGGTAACAACTTCTAAAATCATCAATCTCCTTTAGAATTTCTTCAAGGAAGAAATCTTGATTTTTGTTACTTCCATCAATGAACATGTCTAGAGCATTTTGCTTGAAATCTTCAACAAAATTGAGTTCTTGTTTTCCATGATGGTAAGGTCCCAATGAAACAACTTTAGGATCATAGTCATCACTTTTTTTATTGTCAATTCTCATGAATAATGGAACTTTTGGTATTTGGCGCCTTCCTGGTGTAGCTTGTTGTATTGGGATTATAATGTCCAACATTTCAGATTCTAGGGACATTTTGGGTATGTTTTCCTGTAAATCAGTCGAGTTAAAGTTTTATGCATTGATATTATAGAAAAATACGCAAACAATCAAGTTACTTATTAAACAACAACAATAACAATATACCAAGTGAAATCTCACAAGTAGGGTCTGAGGAGGATAAAATATATGCAGACCTTACCATTACTTCATAAAGATAGAGGAGTTGTTTCCGGAAAACCCTCAAATCAAGTTACTTATTGAAAAATGTAATGAGCTTACGTTTTTATCTACCCAAAACATGTAAAAAAAAAAAAAAGTTGCACAATCAAGTCACGTAAAAGGCAATGATATGTTGTTATTTAGGATTTCTTTCCTACTGTCTCGAGTATCGAATATGATCAATTTATAGATAAAGACACGTACTTCAAACTCATATGAAGTTTTACTATGAGTTGATTATATTGATTGACCAAATATAGATTCAATCAAGATAGTTTATTTGATGTAACATGTTAATTATTAAATACTAATGATAGTATGCTATCCCATGTTAAACTTGTGTAACATATAAAAAATTCTTTACACTATCAATTTCTATAATCTAAATCTTAATATAATCGTGATAAAAAAATCTAGCATTGAAACACACCTTTCTTGTATAGATGCACACACTTTATCAAGATTTAGTGTTGATTACTACTACTACTACGGACCTAGCTAGTGTAAAAAGTAGAGTATGAGAAGTTAGGATATATGCAAATTTTATCCATGCCTTTGTGGATAGAGAAATTGTTTTCGATAGATCCTTGATTCAGAAGAATGCTGATAATATTTAAACTTAATTAGAGCAGAATATTTAAACTTAATTAGGAGTTGCTGCTGCTAAGATGTTTTATTTGACAATTGTTTCATGAAGTATGAAACACTCTTACAAGGATTTATTATGAAGGAATAATACAAGCCTTGTTTCCATAGTAAAGAATAGATGTTAATAAGATGTATCAATCAAGTTTTATTAAAAATAAAGATAAAGGGTGTGTTTGGTAAGGAGGAAAATAGTTTTCTACAAAATCTTTTCTTGGTGAGTGGAATTTATTATCGGAAAAATATTTTTTATTATTTGATTGGTGAATGATAATATTTTTAAAAAAATATCATTTATTTTTATTAGAATGCATAAAATATTTTTTACGAAAATAGTTTCGGACAAGAAAATCAACCCAACAATCAATTCGGAATCCAACCCCAACACTCAAATCGAAATCCAACTCCGATAATTGATGCAAAATTCAACTTCGAGACCCGAACCAACACCTGACCCCAACGTGCGAACCTAACACTATTGACCAAGTTGATATCCAACCTTATATCGGTACCTGATTTTCAAATCAAAACCTTATCCCAAACCCGATGCGGGACCCAACCTTTAAATCAAAACCTAACTTGGCTTCTATCTAAAGATTCGATTTTCAAATCTAGACTTGACCCGACTTAACTTTCGAACCCAAGTGCGACCACACCCGACTCCAAGCCTAACTTTCTAATCAAAATTTTAATAATTGGTCATATATTTTAATAATATGAATATGATCGTTTTAGGACTTATGATCTATATATTTAGTATCCAAAAGAAAAGTAAGATAATAAAATCAAAAACAAATTTATATAGTTTTCATAAAAAAGAGATACCTCATCTATTGGTGCCATTTCAATGGAGTTTGCTATTCCTCTTTCTTGAACTCTAATTCCTACAAAAGACACATTCTTTTTAATTTCAATTCATAGATACTATGGCTATAATTATTATTATTACATTTAATTCAAAGCAATTCAATGCAGAACAAAAGCAAAAATAAAGCAATAAAAGAGAAATTATATAACATCCTACTCTATGAAAAGAACTCTAATATACTGTCAAAACATGTAGGAATAGAAACTATAATTTGATCTAGTGAAAATGAAAAGATCAGGAAGAAATACGCCTATTAATTTAATGGAAAATATATACTCTCTTTCATTTTCCGATAATTTAAATGAAAAGATCAGGAAGAAATACACCTACTAATTTAATGGAAAATACATACTCTCTTTCATTTTTCGATAATTTTTCACATAGCATATTTACAATCAAAAGATTAAAAGAGAATTTTGGTACATTTATATATTTTTAGAATAAGACCATAATATTCACAAGTTTCGTTGCTTTCTAAAATTCTTTATCAAATCAAAATTAAAAAAAAAATTGAAACATACACTGCTAAAGAGTCATTATGTTCCCTTTGAAATCTTTTGCACAAAAAAATTAGGAGGCTTCCTTGTGCTTTAAAGAAAATTTTATTTATGCTATGTATTTTCACAATGAGCAGCTAACAACAATAACAACAACATATACAGTGAAATTCCACAGGTGGGGTCCAAAGAGGGTAAAATATCTACCTCATAGAAATAGAGAAACTATTTCCCGAAGATTCTCAACTCAAATATCTCAGCATTTTCACAATGAGCTAGTAACTTGAAAAATAATGAATAAAAAAATAATTATATTTCATACCACAAATTTCTCAACGAAAAAAAAAACCTCTATTTAATGGAGTGAGAATAATGGTAGAGATGTGGAAGGACTCTTTGTAGCATGTAAGTTGTTTGTGTGAAGATTAATAAACCCTCGATTTAATGGAGTGAGAATAATGGTAGAGTTGTGGAAGGACTCTTTGTAGCATGTAAGTTGTTTGTGTGAAGATTAATAAAATATTTTTGAAACAGAAGTTGATTTACATTTGAAATAACAACAGCATGTAAGTTGTTTGTGTGAAGATTAATAAAATGTTTTTGAAACAGAAGTTGATTTACTGTTGAAATAACAGAAACAAAAGCATTTGTGTTTTTTCATATTCACATTCTTTTTCCCCTTTACACTAGAAAAATATTATGTAAATCATGCCATTTGACTTGGGGTAGCTAGCAAAAGAAAAAGATACTACTCTTAAGAAAATGTGTGTTGTATATACTAATATTTCACATCCTTATAATTTTTATACTTTTCTCAAAGTTACTTGAGAAACTAACAACACAATACTTGTATCAAAAATATTTAACACTGTGGTGGTGGTAGTACACCATTTAAAAAAGAACACACAAAATTTGTAACCAAGAAACATTGTAGTTAAGTGATAATTACTCCTTTCTCCTTGACTTAAAACTTCAAATTTAAGTCCTAAAATAGGCTCACCTTTTGAAGTAAAATTTTCTATAGTAATGAGAAATTTATATAATAATGAGAAATTTGCCTGTGGTGGTAGTACACTGCTATGAAGTATCTATATTATAGAGAAAAGGGAAGGGAAAAAATATCAATAATTGAAGATAGTATTTGAATACGTGTAGGGTATAGAGTGTCGGTGTTACGGTTCAATCAATTATATTATAAAATTTATATCATATTAATTTTTAATAATTTTATTTTATAACAACAACATGTCCAGTGAAATTTCACAAGTGGGGTCTAGAGAGGATAAAGTGCACACAAACTTTACCACTATCTCATAGAAATAGAAGAGTTATTTTCAGAAAACCCTCAACTCAAATATATCAGTCCAAAAGAAGAAAAATAAACTTTACCACTATCTCATAGAAATAGAAGAGTTATTTTCAGAAAACCCTCAACTCAAATATATCAGTCCAAAAGAAGAAAAATAACAAATCTACAATGGCATTAAAATGAAAAGCAATGACAATTTTATAAATAAAATAAGAGTAACAAAATAAATGACGAACAGTAACAACACAATATATAAAAATGTGACTGCACCACCCTTCGCTTAAGGTGGCTTTGCCCACGTCTATCGAATTGTTTTCATCACTCTAGATCCAAGGCAAGAAAATTAATATATCATTATTTTGAACGAATTGGTACATGTATGTATATCTAGTGTTATGTTGTGTTGGAATGATGAATTGATGCTTGATTGGCATGATATGATTATTATAGTGTGAAGGAATTGATGGAAATCATCTTTATGTAAATGTTGGTATGTAAATTTATTCAATAGAATTCATGACCTTTCAACACAAATTTAAATGTTAATTGGCTGACGATAGAAAAAAAAAGACAAATCCATTGACTCTAAGTCAATGACTATATATATAGATATACAATATTTTACTTTTGAGTACTAAATAAAAAGTTAGGTGCAAAATTAATATAGCAAAATTATGGTAGTTGAGCAGGTTTTTTAATATATCAAAACAAAAGTACAAACATATTATATTGTAGCTCCATGACCGATTTTATTTCAATGTCATTTTTTGGGTGAATTAATTGTATAGAACATGAATAGATAAAAGACATCAAGTTGAGTATTTATAATTTACAATATTCAATACTTATATGACGTAACTTCATTTTTTTCTATAAATATCAAATTTTGTTCACACAAATTCAATAATACTCCCTCCATCTCACAATAATTGAATTTTTGAAACTCTTTTCAAGGTTCAAAATAGTTAAATTTTTCAAAAATCAAGATCAATGTCTCAAAATATTTTCATATGAATTTATTTCAAACTCACTTTTTCCAAGATTCAAAATAGTTGAATTTTTCAAAGTTCAAGATGAATGTTTGAAACTTCTTCCATATTTGCCCTTGCATTAATTGAACTTTTATATTTTCTAGGAAATCAATTACACTATATATTTATGATTTTACAAAGAGCAATAGTGGAAAGTATTGTGTAAATTTTGTCTTTGAATATTTTTCTTAATATGTGTGCATTACCTCATAAATTCAATTAATATGAAACAAAAAGAAAATATCTTCGTTAAATTAAGTTTCACATAATTTATCGGCCACCACCATTTATGGGTTAATTTGGAGATTAACTATGTGCCATTCACAACAAGTCGAATATTTTCAATTATCAAAGTCCTTTGTGTGTGTACAAACTATAAATGAAAAAAGAAACTAAGTGGAGCCCTAATCTTCATGGTGTCATTTCCATACATTCAAGACTTGATTTCCTTCACCACAATTGTAATTAACGTAATTGAGAACTAGGTGAAGAATTAAAATAATTTTTGATTTTTTAAACTAGACATGTAAAAATATCTCTATTATTAATATAATGAATAAGTAAAAATGAATTGAAGAATTTTTTTTTCCTTTAAAATTAATTGTCTTTGAAAGTATACAAATTATTAATATTGTTAGAACCCGCATTTCGTGCGTTGGAACAGTTACGACAATTTGGGACCAAAGTGACATTATGGAAAAATTTGGAACCAAACTAACATTATGGAAAAATTTAGAACCAAAGTGGCATTATTGAAAAGTTTGGGATCAAAGTAAATTTTTGAATGAAGGTTTTTGAAGATTAGGTGGGGTCCACTTGATTGGTGTTGAGTTTCAATTGTGCTAAGTATGGTACACTTGGCAAGATTTGTTTGTATATAAGTATCTATATATACAAGATTATCTCTACAATCTTTTAATATTTCCATACTTAGAAAAAAAAATCAAGAACCAAGCTAAAGAAACCAAAGAGGGTCTTGGCCAAGAGTTTGAGATTTCAAAATTCACTTTCTTCCATTCTAAAATTATTTTGATGGTACAAACTTACTATATTGAGTCCCTTAAGTAGCTTGAAGGTGTTGTTGGAGCAAGAAAACATCTTTTTCTTCATCTTTGGAAACCTTAGCTCAAGTGTGAAGTTGAAA